>MJUT01034425.1:1235771-1288803 GCA_002080005.1 Gigantidas platifrons
GTTTAATATTTTTTCCAAGAATTTTATCCATTTAATATCGAAATTTTTTTGCGAATACAAAAGGTGTGATAAACTATACATAATGCATGATATTTTGGATTGTTTTCCACAAATAATTTTTGCCCAAAAAGAAATAATTCTAATTTTAATGTCGATTTCGACCGGATATCTACCTAATTCACCATATATCATATAATTCGGAGTAGACGTCTTGAGGTTCAGAATCATTTTACAAAATTTTAAGTGTACTTTTTCTAACACGTCATTGTTTCCAAATCCCCATATTTCGCAGCCATAAAGTAAAATTGGTTTAACCATTTTATCGAAAAGACTCAATAGACATTTTATAGACAAGTTGTGTTTTCTTCCTAATTTCAGTACTTCATACATAGAAACAACTGCTTTATCCACTAAACGTTTTTTTGCAAGATTGAAATTGCCAGTTTTGCTAAAAATAATACCGAGATAATTGAAGTTTTTGACTACTTCAATTTCGGAGCCATTATATTTAAAAGATAAATTTTGAGGTGTACGACCACTCCCAAATATCATTTTTTTCTCCAAAGTGAAAAATTGCGCTCTATTTACATTCATCGGAAGTCATCGGATTCTTTTATTTGTCACATGTAAGTTCGGAAGTCCCCGGGAAACAAGAGTTATCCGCCCTTGACCAATACAGCGGGGAAATTGTGTGTGGTTCCGGGCGAATAAATTCAAAACAGTCGACAAGCGGCTATAAAGCAAAAAATCACGTATTTGAAGGGTATGAATTGGACTTTTTTTTATTCTGGACATTAAGTGTTGATCCTTCAGAAACGACGGCAACAGTTGAACCGATCAGAGAGGACTTTATTCACTGGAAACCAGCGGGGATTCCTGACGGTAACAATTTTACGTTATTTTTAGAAACACGAAGTGTTCAGCCTTTTGGTTTTATAGTATTTGATAGAAAATACGGGGTTATGTGAAAGTGTATAAAATCGACTAAAACCAGGTTAGACATGCACAGTAGGGTACCAATTACGTATTAAAAAAAGAAAATATTCACCAAAAATAAAAAAAATAAAAAAATATTCACCAAAAAAATGTTCCTGTCCCCAAGCGCCTGTGAATGTGACGATATAAAGATGTTTGAGATCAAAACTTTTAACTATACATGGGCAGATTTGAGAGCCTGAATCTGTCTTTCTTTCAATGTAAAGTTTTCTTAATATACATATACACTCCCCTATTTTGTTATAGTATAATCTATACACTCGACAAACATCGCCATTTAGTTAGAGGAAGTCTCAGATTACACTAATACACCGAGTGCAGTGTCACTTCCGGTGGGCCGTCGTGATCGTGTGGTAGTTAGATTTACAACTACCTATGCAATCAGTGGCTATCACCACTAAAGTTGTGAGTTTGAATCCCGATCATGGCGAGGTGTACTCGATACAACATTATGTGATAAAGTTTGTCAGTGACTTTCGACAGGTCGGTGGTTTTCTCCACCAATAAAACTGTCAGCCACGATATAACTGAAATAATGTTGAAAGTGGCGTTAAACACCAGCAAATAACTAGCAAATGCAATGATTAAACTTTGTTGCTGAACTCTTTTTTAATCAATGTATTAACTAATCATATTTAATCATTGGATTCGCTGATTCTGTAATCAGGAATAATTATATTACTTCCGTTTTTCATTGAAATGTTACAATATGATTGGTTATGAAGTGGTCAAATGATTATAAAAGAGATGTTTCATATCCCAATGAAGCTCAAACCCGAAGTTGCACGTGCCTCCATGACGACGTCAGATGTAAACAATCAATGGCATAGTAATTTCCAACAGCAAATAATCTAACAAATAAAATTCACAACGAAAAATTCAACTATATTAAATGTTGGCGTTGATCGAAGCACATTTTCAACATGAAGCGCTATACCGCGCTTCATTGAAAATGTACTTCGGTCAACGCTTTCATACCCCAATGAAACTTCAAAAGAATGCATTCAATTCTTAAATGAATCATGTAATTATGGCTAATCATATGATTAGCTTAATCACAAGTTTAACAAAGGAATGAATTTGAATTTTCGGTGTTTAACGCCACTTTCAGCAATATTTCAGCTATATCATGGCGACCAGTTTTAATGGTGGAGGAAGCCGGAGTACCCGGAGAGAACCACCCACCCTGGGCAAGCAACTGGCAAACTTTATCACTTGCGGTTGCGAGTCGAGTGCACCCCTTTTTGTAATTTACAAAGCCGGGCGCCAACCCACGCGTATTGGTGATATGCTTGTATGAGCTGTTAGATCCAACGACCTAACTCATTGAGTCACCCTGGCCCCTTTAACAAAGGATCCCAGGTGAAGATGTGCAAGGTGTAGCAATATAGCACTGAAGACAGTAGTCCGAGATTCCTCTGCCGTTCGACGACTATTTACATCTTGCTGTTGTCGTTGAACGTCAGAGCGCTTGCCATAAGCAAAACAGCGGATTTTCCTCCGCATCTCAACTGTAGCACATTTCCACGTTTTGTGGCTATCAGATTTTATTTTCTATACAAAACTCTAATATATATCGCTTCACCAATCATTTTTCTATTCATTCATAACCATCTTACCCTCAGAGAGTGGTGTTACACTCGATTACAGCACGTTTTTTCCTTACACCCGATGATTTGGTCATTTCACTGCCATCTTTTTAACGTGATCTCGCGATACTAATTGAAAGATGACAGCAATGCATTGCATGATGGGAGATACTAAATGCAGTGCGCCAAATTAGCATACGTAAACAAACATACAAGACGATATAAAGCGTATTCTGCAGGACAAACAGTTCCAGCTCAAATCAGAGCAGAAGGAAATAATACAAAATATGTTGGATAGAAAAGATTCATTTGGCAGTGTTTTCCGCGGGCTTCGGAAAGAGCATGTCTTACGTTTCCCCCTATTTTGGACAAGGTCAGATCATATATGCAAATCATCTCCCATGATATATTGCGGTAATAGTAGTTCTCTCGAAGTCACGTGACAAATATTTCAAAATGTCAGTGTTCAAAATGACGAAATCATATGGTCTTAGGAAATTGTGCTGTAATGGAGTGTAACACAAATTTCTGAGGGTAAGATGGTTATGAATTAATAGAAAAATGATTGGTGAAGCGATTTATATCAGGGTTTTGGATAAAAAATAAAATCTGATAGTCACAAAACGTGGAAATGTGCCTCTCTCGAGTGTGTGATGAAAATCCGCTGTTTTGTTTATGGCAAGCGCTCTGACGTTCAACGACAACAGCAAGATGTAAATAGTCGTAGAACGGCAGAGGAATCTCGGACTATGAAGACAGCAGATGTTTCACCCGAGGTTTGCCGATTGTCGTATCCAGTCCAAAAAATCCGGACCAGTACATAAAATTCTATCCGATACCTAGAATTCGAGCTCGGATCCAGTACATAAAATGCGAACCCGTATATACCCGGTATGAATTATTATTAAAACATGTCCCAAAATAGAGCATACAATCATAGATGAAAAGAAAATATGTAACAGTCACTCACAAATACACCCTACACACTGATTTGATACAAATACACCCTACACACTGATTTGATACAAATACACCCTACACACTGATTTGATACAAATACACCCTACTCACTGATTTGATACAAATAAAACATCAACAATGTAGAATTGGGTTGAACAGAGTATGTCTTTATAACAAACAAAGAGAGATAATTCAATTATATTACACTGCAATGTACATGTTCACAGCTGAGAATGGTTACAGATTTGTTTGTTTGTTTGATGGTGTTTAACACCATTTTCAACAATATTTCAGTTATATCGTGCACGCTGGCAGTCAGTTTTATTGGTGGAGGAAACCGGAGGACTCGGAGAAAACCAACGACCTTTCGCAAGTCACTGACAATCTTTTATCACATACTGTTGTATACATCGTCCTGATCGAGATTCGAACTCACAACACCAGTGGTGACAGGCACTGATTGCATATGTAGTTGTAAATCCAACTACAATACGATCACGACGGCCCCTGAGAATGGTATATGAATTTTGATCTTGATAATTGACAAGTTACGTAATAAAAAATTACATGTCTATAAAATCTGCCAATTTATTGATAAATGGTAATTCGATAACTCAGTCATTCTACTGAAATTGGCCCAACTGATGGAAAACGAAACAGAAAAAAATATTTTTCAGAATGCGTTTGATTTTGTTATTTTCTTGAAGTACACATATTGGACAAGCGTTTTATAAATAATCATTCACAAATATCGATTCATTGTGATTTTATGAATTCTTAGTTGGGTGTGTTCATGTCGTTACGGAAGTTAGTTTGGAAAATATTTTGCTTAAGAGTTTCGCAGATATATTTACTCCTTCTGTTCAGGATTTGGTCATGATTCATCTCGAAACGTTGCTTAAAGTGTTTTAACTGAAGAAGACTTCTGTTCCATGCTCAAATGGAAGACATAAATTTATTGGCTAACTTCCGTAACGGCCCGGTCAAAATTTTCCCGGGACTAAATAAGTTCACATTTCACCGGTAACTGAGCAGACGAAACGTGGTACGTTTTGGTAACTGTATGAATTTATTAAAACTAAATACTTTTTATACTACGGTATATTAATAATGAAAATATAATATATATTCCATCATCAAATAAAAGTTACCTTGGTTTTCTTTCTAATGTCTCCGTTTTCATTGAGGAAATTATAAAAACATCAAGAGAACAACATCCGGTGGTGTATGAAAAACTAATAAATTTAGTGGATTCGGTTTCCGGAAAGATGAGGAATTTCGCGAAAAAATTGCTACGGAAGTTAGAAGTTACGGAAGTTAGTATAGGCAATAAAAAGAAACTGTAGTTTGCAATTCCCGTAATATGTACTCACTCCTAATTCAAATATTTAAAGATTTTATTCTGCTTTATTTGTAGTTCTAGGATGGGAGTGGTAGATTGGACCAAAATGGCTAAATATTGCGTTACGGAAGTTAGTCTCTTAAAGGAGACATTCGAAAATTTTAAGATTTGCATGTCTTGTTCGAAAACGTTTGGAGTAATTAATTCGATAAAAGCTTGGTCAGGGAATTGACCTATTCTATTTCCATTGCTAGAAATCTTTAAATTCAGCTGCTTGGTACGATTTCTCAACAATTGATTTTGAAAATGTTACGGAAGTTAGGAGCATTTTTGCGACAGTTAAGTTATATTGTGATATCAAGCCTATTTGGTAAGACTCGTACAAAAATAATTTTAATACATTCCTAACACCTTTGTGCATAAAAAGTTGTTGAATGTTTATCGTCTTCATCACAAGGCAAATTAAAATAAAGCATCTAATAGTGACAGCTTTGCAAGCGACATGACGTTTTCGTATACAACTGAAATTTAACACCCTGAAAATCAGCCCTTAACAATGCCGTAAGGTAGTCCATTTTTTCTTAATTGCCAATTGAACATCCCATTGAAGAGCAAATCGAATTTTCGCCCCCTGGTACACTCAAAATCATTTTTAATCGCCCATCATTATATGCGACACGAAAAACACTACTGTGGCCACATTTCATTAGAATGAGTGAACTAATATATTTTGTACTTGTCATATTGACAACTCACAAAAATATAATATTTATATATAAAACTGTATATTTCTCGTTTGACACAAGTTTCTCTTTTTAGCAGATTTTGGTATGAATATATATACTAGTAAAATTAATGAAGGTGCATCCACCGACCATATGAAAATACATTTGTTAAAACCATGATTTAAATGTTTTCAACGATCAATCATTCATAAATCAGGGTTGTTTTTTTTTTACATTTTTTATACCTATCAAAAAAGAAATAACTGAAGTTGCTGTTCATCATTTTTTGAAATAAGGAATGGAATATAAATTTAAATTCTTTTTTTTTCAAATTCAAAATTTTATTGTCATTAAACAATACAGTTTGTGACAATTATACAACTAAACAGACAGGTAACAAAGAGAACATAAAATCGACATTTTCAAATAAATATGTTAGGAGTCCCCTGTCCTCAGTTCTAATGACTTTTCTAAAAAGGAACCCAGTTTATTTATTTGAGATGGTGTTGATGGGTTTAAAATATATGAAAGTTTTTCTGATTCTGATAAATTATTAAAAATTTGATTTTCGTTGTTCTAAATGTTTAAAAAAGAAGACCTCAATTCAGAATTTATCGTACATAAAACCGAGTGAATGTAAAAAAAAATATAGTAACTTAAGTTTGGAACACAATTGAGGAATTCACATTTAACCATAAATTGTCTTTGAAGATGCTTCAGAATGTTATTGGAGATAGAAGCGACCAACTGTTACATTTGTTACGGTTCTTTGTATATGATGTAACTTGTAAGTGTTTTTGAAATATACAACCCAGAAATAGCTCACGAAAACTAAAGTCAACAACATTTAAAACCTTTCACAGGAAACTTTTTAATGTTGCACTAAATTTTGCAATGAATGGCGATGATAAAAGTCAAAGACGGATCGTTATGAAAAATAATTACCGTTTCTTCAGATCTTGAATCTGGCAGATTTTTAATTGAGAGGCACTCAAGATGTGTTTTTGTGTAAGATTTCAATAATTACAAAATCACATTAAGTTAAAGTGTCCCACTTTCAAAGCTTTATGCTAGGTCATATGATAAATAAATGAAATTATATATATAATCATTTGTTTACTTACATGTGTAAAAACATAATTTACAGACTATATTTATTTTTCATCTATCATAATGCTGAAAGTAGACCCGACTTCAAAAGTAAAACATTTCGAGTTCAAGTTCTGTAACTCTTGATGATAGAATCTTCTTTTGTAGAAAACATTAACAAATTAACAACAAAAGATGCTTAACTGTAATGTTAATATGTTACAACACATACTGTATAAACAGGTGGCTTTAAAAACAAAATTACAAAAGCTAAAACATTGTTAGTAAAAACGTAGATATCTAATTTAGAGCACATGACGTGCTTCTCAAATAAGCCATAAATTACAATGATATAGAGGAGGTACAACAGAAAATTACAACAAAACACATACATTACAAAAAAATAACAGACACACAAATACATACATACATACAATATCTACTTTACAACAGGAAGAGTTAAGTATTTGCCTAGGGAATATTTGATCTATATAGCTTTTTCTAGTTTTGTTACTTTGCTAAGGAACACAGATTTTATGCAAATAAAATCCCAACAATGTAGAATTGAATTGAACAGAGTATATGTCTTTACATTTTGATATATTTGACCTTTGGGTAAAATTTCTACTTATTAATATGATTCGAGTTCCATTAAAAAAATAATTATACTCCTACTGGGCTTTTCAATCTTTTGACTATGATGATACCTGATAAACTTTAATTTAAAGGTCTTTGGAGCAAGTAAATAAAAGGGCATGAACAGGAGAGCCAAAATTGCTTTTGAAAATCGCACGATTTGTGAAACTTGTGGTTGATTAAAAAGTTATTGACTGCTTTTTGGATAATAATTTCATCTGTACTCGCGGGTAGCGGGTGTCTTCAAGTTGCATGGATAACATGTCAAAAATAGTTGTATTATATTGTCGATAGCAGAACGTGACAGGAATAGAAATGCACTGGTATATTGACACTTTGTTACTTATGGAAACAATGAGATATGAGAATTTGATGGACGCATGGTATGATTGTGTTTAATGAAGTGTACAGTCAGACGGATATGCACAACTAAAGTGATCAACGTATCATATTATTTGGTCAATATTTGTATTAAGAAATACAGTGATTGATATGAGAAAATCACGCAGATCAGAATTTTATGTATTTGTATTGTTCATTTGCCGTGTAAGAATAATGTCCGACAGTCTATCAGCGTTCACCTTACACAATGGTGCTATAAACATTGTGACTTGGTTATTTTCATTTTCTAAAAGCTTCCATCAATTGTCATAGCATTAGAAGGGAGCGATCAATGTCTATAAACTCATTTCATTATATTCCATGTATAACAAAAAGAAGAGTGGAGATGAAATATTGACAGGTGTATGGGTTCGCCTATAGTTTAGCCTTTAATTGATCTGTATGGTGTTATGAACACAATGATGTCTAGGCTGTCAGATAGGATACAGCTCTGATTTTACATACGAAGGATGCGAATCGCGATATATATAGCTTCGTTTTCATATGAAAACTTTTTATTTTCAAATTCAGCTCAGTTTGAAGATATTAAAGGGGTAATCAGAATCCGTAAATCGAAGAAGGACAGAAAACAAAATGTCCAAAAGAAAAAGGACAAAAGGAAAAAAGGACAAACAACTACCTACATAACACTACACTAACCCCACTGAAAACCGGGAGTGAACTCAGGTGCACCGGAAGGGTTAGCAGATGCTGCTCCACTAGTTACACTCGTCGTGTTACTCTAGAGTTACAAAACCGGTGAGAAGTCAACTTTCGTCACCATTTTTAGCCGGTCTTTAGCTTTGTACAATTTCAGTAGCTCTGAATTGTTTCTTGATTGCTCTGACAGATGAAAATAGTTATACAACTTACAATTATGTGAAATGTATATGACTTAGCAATCGAATCTTGTACAATGTTCCTTGTAGTGAGTGAGTGATTGTCGTTAATCGCCAATTCAACACTTTTTTCAGCCATATCATAGCAAGAATAAGTTAATTTTCAATGAAATGATGATGAGGTCCGCTTTGTACTAGACCAACACGTTTAATTAGATTGTTATAGTACTAGCTCACTGAAACAACAGTCCGCGGATAGACATGTCGCTCCACTCGGACACAGTATAACGATTCCGAAGCCAGCCAGTGTCTTTGCTCTTTCTCCGCAATGCTGCGTGTTTAACGGTGAAGTAACAAATGCCAATTTTATAGTCTTTGGTTTGACGCGATCGTGGCTCGAACTGACGATCTACCGCACTGAGATGAGCACGCTAACAATTACACCACCGATGCGATTAATGATCCTTGTATGGTCCTTACATAGTATGCATAGTTTGTGTTGATCGAAAATCTACGATGGCCTCCCACCGCTAGACATGCTTTCATTGCTATATGTATAAAATTTTCTACTATGAAATTATCAACCTCTGAGTACATCCAAATAGGAAAAAGTTAAATTTAGGACCTTACGTGGAAATGAATATAAAGTTATTCTCAGAACATATAAATTTGATTAAATGCATTACAGGGGAAATTGGCATGAAAAACTCAAATTTGAAAGTGCCAAAATATGAAATAGTTTGTTTTTAGAAGGTTTTTACAATTTAGCCAATCAGATCACATTATTTGTCATGACTGCAATATTAAATGCCATATTGGCACCAAAAACACAAATTGTTAAGAAGATCATTAGTTAAACTTTAATGCTAAAATAATTTATTCCTAACGACGTAATTGATTGCAGAAAAAGATTACAATGTGAATAGTACGTCGACGATGGACAAAAAATGAAGGCAATAGCTTACATGAATCTTAGGGCCAAGTAAGCTAAATGTTGCCTTGATTTGGTGGGATCTGTGTTGTCATCTTTTGGGTTTTTGTGTTGTTTGTCTTCGTTCTGTGTACCCTGATAAATGTTGCTTGTGTCTCTGGATTGTCCATTCTTGATCGCCCCTTCGGTTTTCTCTATCATTTATTTATTGCAAAATATCTGTTTTCTGCAACCATTTTGACTGTAATTTATTCTTATTGACATATAGATAATGTATTTATTCTCCATCGATTTTGACTAATATTCGAATATTCCTTCAACAACAGGTTTCTTTATCTGATATAAGTACGTACGATAGTGTCCAAATTGTTTTTAGTAACATTAATTTAAATTTCCATACTATATAAACAAGGATAGTCTAGCTTACTCTAATAATCATTTACACATTAATGACATACATTTCATTTCCTGGAGAAATTCATATAACATATGTTGTTGAATGGCAAACGACTTGAGGCATCACGAGTTCAAGCCTGCCTCTCTGAAAACCTCCGACTGCTATATTACAATTTGATAACAGCATAACTATAAGTTCAAGCCTCTCTGAAACCCCCGACTGCTATATTACAATTTGATAACAGTATAACTTGATCCTTCCAATGCACTATTCATAAGAATTGGTAAAAGTGCAAAATCAGCAGGATAAATTACAATAAAATCAACAGGATTAATAAATTAGAGCGATAAATCTTCTCTGCATCTGTCAATCGTGGATACAGTATGTAATTATATAGGCATAATATTTTAATTTTGTATTAGATGAGCATATTTCCATCTTGTGCATTTCTTTAATAATTCCTATATTTTTTTTTTTATATTATCGATGGTTCATTACGAATTAGCTATCATATTAAAAGTTGGTAATAATGTGTATATTGAGATAACTGTGACTTTTATCAGAGAATATTGTGGTAAGTAGAATATAAACCAAATCATCACTTGCAAGACCGTATCATTTGACTGGAGTGTGGAGGTTTGGGCCTATAAAAACTAGTTTAACCCCGCCACCTGTTAATGAACTATCTGTAACAAGCCAGGAAAGTGAGAGGTCAAGTATATGCGTGTTGATATATCGATTTTGTCTCATCCTACGATTTTTCTATTAGATTTTGAAACTATTCCGACAGTGTGATATTTTTCAGTTTTCATATTATTTATTCAAAGATGTCTTAATTTCCTTGTTAATTTTATTTGCTTTTTAGATAGAATTTAAAATATGAAAAATAATAAAACAGCGAATAAATCTGAAATAAATGATATCTGATCTCATGACACCTTCGTCGTGAAATGATAATAGAACAGAGAATAAATCTAAACTAAACAACATCAGATCTGATGACATCTCCGTCGTGATTTGGGTGCGTGTGACTCCCCTTGTGGTTATTGGCACGTAAGTGATTTAGTTTGATTTAACTACTAGACCTCCAAGCAACGTTATCATCTATGAAAGGTTAAATGGATAATAATTATATTTGTATTAATTTCTGATTGATTCTCCATCTGCTATGACTTGTTATTACAATAATATTTATAATCTTTACAGCATCATTTACATTATCGTTCGTCTTGAACTTCATTATGAACTTTTCTGCTAGTCCGGCAAATCATGCTTCCGTCTAAGAATAGAATCCTGTTTAGATGTTGATTAAGATATCGAAATCCGTACTTAATAAAAACAAGCATTTGTTGTATTTTGTAGACTTGATATCATTAACAACAAACGTGAAGATAATAAAACGAAATGTCCACCCGTAATATAAATATTTGTTAACTGATTAGCACCGATGGCGTACGTAGAATTTTGATTTCCCCAAATTCCACATGTAAATACGCGATTGATTGCAATTAAATAAAAAGAATATTGAAATTGAAAAGTTGGGATAATTAGGTTTGAATATGTGCCGAAGAGTTTACCGTGTAGCGGTTACTCGATCTTTAGTCGTATGTATATGTTTTGTAGATCACTGTTTGTCCTTTTGGCCATTGTGTTGTCTGTTCTCTCTTCGATATATGGATAATGATTACCCCTTTGGTATCTTCAAACTCTTCTTTATTAATACATCATTTCGGTACACACATGTATATATCCAAGTTACATATTTGCAATTAATACATCGAGCCATGTGTGTTGTTATGACGTCAAATCATATGTACTTTACAGATCTGATAAAGCAATCAAATTTACTATCAAAATATTTATCCTGGATGCCAAAAGAAAGAATAAAAAAAAAATGCCAAAACCAATGTTAATTTCTGCTTATATCATCATGGATCATTTCGTGACTTGAAATACTTCTTACCATAAGATGAATGATAATCCAGAGGTATGAAATTGTTCAAGGTCACTGCCATTGTTTGTTAAATATTCACTCGACGCCTTCCAATGATATCAACATGACGGCGAGTGATGCAATACAGGTCAAATGGTGACGTTATCACGAATCCATAGACAGGAAGAGAGCCTTGGGTTGGAACGATATATTCTATGATAATGATGAAATGAAAAACAAAAAAAAATATACCACACTGTCCGAGCTATTTCAAAATTCAATAGAAAAATCGTAGACAAGAACAAATTCGACACCCCTAACAAACATACATGACGCTAATTTTCCTCGCTGAGTACAGGCACTCCATTAAAAAGTGGCGGTATTAAACTAATTGCATGGACACAAACATCCCCTCTAATAATAATATATAATAAATATGATTGTTTTGTTGTTTTTGTTTCAAACTTGATCTGTACAACGAATATGTTCTACATTGTCTAATCTGTAGTCAATACATGAACAAAATGTACCTCTAAAACAAAATGTACCTCTAAAACAAAATGTACCTCTAAGACAAAATGTACCTCTAAGACCTATTCTACTGAGTAATAACACCAGTAACTCTTCGTTTCACTAAAGACAAAATTGTAATTGAAAGATCTGGCATTTATAACTGTTCGTTGATGTAATTATAAAGACTATTACAATGAGGGTTAACTATATTAATTTAGAAATATAAAACTGACCCCAGCCACAAGACAACAGGAGAAACATAATCAAATGTGTAACGAAAAGACAATTGACACATTTAGAAAGGAATTATGGAGTAATTTAAATTACTTTGGTTAGTTAATGAGATCTGATGATGTCGAACAGCAGGACATAAAGGGTCAAAGCCTTTTGCGAAACACTTATCTGGCGAAAATCATAAAACTGTATTGAAAGTACAAACAAATGTCTAATTCGAGGACTTGTCACATAAGAAGAAGGTACATGTGATTCTTGGTAAGGTAATCCTGTTAGCATGCATGCTACATAGCACATTCAACAAGCATACATTTATAAAGGACCAAATAGTGCTTTAAATGTCAAAAAGGGTGCTAGAAAAAAAGAAGAAAAATACCAAAAGGGGAAATAATAAGCCGTAAACGATTGAAGAGACAGATAATACAATGACCACAAAAAAAAACAAAAAAAAACAACAACAACAAAAAACAACAAAACAAATAGTCAAAGCGAAAAACAATAGTTGACAAAACATTATGCAGATAATAAAAAAAATGATCAACAATGACCCCATTGAAACCGGTTGTGAACTCAGGTGTTCTTGAAGGATAATCAGTTCTTGTTCCAGTAGTGTTGCCTGTCATGTAAGTAACTGTTAAACGAAACGAACATAATCTGTTAAGTAAATAGATTCGGACACCAATAAAGGTAAATAAATACAAACAAAATCTCTCACGAAACAAAAGTGGAGTAAACACCGACCAACATAAACTCATACAAAAATAGTAGAGGACAATACAACACGGAAGTAAAATATACGAGGACATGTAGATGGACAAACTATAATAAAAGAAATGAGATAACATAAACAAGTCATATAGTGTTTTCTTGAAAAAAAAAGTTACTATATGAAAACAACGTGCTCTAAAAACTAAGAAGAAAGAAGATACTATTTAAAGGGAATAAAATCAAAAGAGGGTAAAACCCTTTAACAATGGTCACTAAGTATCAGTCCTCAGTATACAGATGATACTTTCTGAACTAAGAAAATATTGGACATTGATCGGTTTTATAATTCAATGTTATGTATGCTATTTGAAGGGATTTCTATGCTGCATACAAGCCTAACAAAACCATACAAGTTATTAGTACATCTGTGGTGGTCAATGCTAATAAATAGAAATAATTAAGGCCAGATAAATATGAAAAAAAAATTAATCAATTATTGATGTTTATCCAGATATGAGATAAATTTATATTCTCCTGCTGTTATCAGTGGAGTACGAAATTCTCCACTCTCTATTGTAAAATTTTCAAATTGTAAAGCTCTCGCCTAACCTTTTATAAGTGGAAATACTGGCGAGACAGCTGTTCGGCAAAATAAGTGTAATACAAATAGACCAATTAATAAACCGGATACGTATGTCACAGGAAAGCAATGGAATCGATCGTTATCTGTAATCGTAAAGACATGCTATATAAATGGCTGTAACGCTAATTGTATGCATGTCACTTACACTCAAGGTCAACATTACTACATGTTTGGTGTGGTTAGATAATCACCACAGTTATTCTGATCACGGCTACTGTTATATATACAACGTTGAGTAAAAGTTATTGATCAGTATTTTATATAAAAAGAGTTGCAATTTATTTGTGAAGCAAGTCAATGCATTTGAAGTTAGTAGCTGATGGATATTTTTCTAATATATACAAGCCGTATCATTGTAATGGATTTAAAATGTATCATAAATTTATCTGAAAGTAAGTCGTGTTGCAAAGTCTTTAGTTTTCTGCGTTGTGTTTTGTAGATCAGTATGTTCTTTTGGATAGTGTATAGTCTGTTCTTTTGGATAGTGTATAGTCTGTTCTCCTTCGATTTACGGTTTCTGATTTCCTCTTTGGTGTTTTTTCTTGTTGATGGTATCGCTATAGAACAAAAAATTGTTTCATCACATTTTAGATTTGGCCGGCCACTCACGTAAATTTGTATCAATATAAACTATATTGGGAAAAAAGAACTGGTTCTGTTTTAAACTATGGTAATGCACCGAATATCAGTAGGTTGCCAAAACACCAAAGATAATAAATCAGGTGATGGGTACATTGTCTTTACTTTACAGATTTATTGTACTTTTACTTCAAACTGAAGATTGGTACGCCTTAAAACATATTATTAAATACGTTTTATTACAATATATCTTGTTTGCTTTCTTTATATACCAATAACAATGGCATATGTTACTTCAAGCAGTATTTATTGTTCTTATCATAAGATATTCTCAATAACCTTATATAAATCTATTTTGGTGTATCGTTAATATCAGACTGAAGGAATCCTTGAAAGACTGGTGCTCACAGACGGGCAACATATAATACAATTAATATCAATCCACCAAATAATAGCTTCAAATTACACTGACTAACAATAACACATTGTTCGAGGAACACAATCTCATTTTCTTTACGATATTGAGCAAGCCATTTTTCTTTGCAAATGCCTTCACATCTTGGACTCTTTGACTCAAGCTACAGTTAATTCTACAATACACCATCAACACATTAGACATATGTTTTCGGAAACTAATACATCACGAGGAAAGCGTTCCTATCGTACCCTCAACATTAAGATGACGACATGTCATTGGTCAATTATTTATTCTTTTTAGCTGCTTTAGTATGGTGTACGGAAACAACATATTTAGTATTTTTAAAAATGGCAAAAATAAACGTTAGAAAATACCGATAAACTGGCAACATAGAGTACACTAGAGAAAGAAAAACACAACACAATATATATGTTGGACACCACTATGCGCAAACAAACACAAATAATGAAAATAAGACATGCTAGAGGCAAAGATGAACCCAACATCGTATTTATGTACAAAACTCAGAACGGAAAGACTAAAAAAAAAAAAAATCTAAAAAGATGAGCACCACCGATCCCACCATGATACCGGATGTGAACTCATGTGCCCGCGAATGGTAAGTAGTTCCTGCTTCTTATAAGACACCCGCCGTGTTACACATATATACAGTCAAGTCTGGTAAAAGTCATGGCAGTGATTGAGGAAGAAAAACATCAACGTAAAAGGTAAACGATCCATTGTCATATGAGATCTGGATATTTCGTATATATACAATCATAATATGTTAACATGATTGTATATCCAATTTCCTTACAAGTATGCTACCGTATTTTCTGCCTATATATATATTTTTTATTAATGTTTTTGTTGTGTTTCTAACTCACCTACACCTATCAAAAATGCACAAACATATGTCTAATCCATCACTGCCATGCAAATTTAGATAGTATTTGTATTTGTATTTGCCCACATGTTAAACAGGATATGTTTACAGTCCTCAATGACCCGATATTCGTTATACTATGGAATGCCATGTGCTTATGTCTGTTGTCATCAGCACATAGCTTCATGCCAGAATAATTTCATTTGTGTTGGTATACAAATCTATATCCAGAGTCAAAAATATTTTGCAGACTGATGGCAGTAATAATCCACTTGTAGTGTAGTTTTAGAATACGCATGTATATGATGACTTTCGTAACTTTCTGACCGAGTGATTGCTACATAGCAACAGGAGAACTGTATTTCAGATATATACACGACGTGAACAAATCTATAACTGCAAATCATGTAGGTGGCACTTGAAATATACAGTGCGCCAAAGGTTAGATTGCCACACACAGGGAAAAGAAAATGATACAATGGATAGGATCGTGAAATGGTACATTACAACATACCATCAAGAACGACTCCTAAGAATTGCTCATTCAGAGCGCTGCTATTTTACTTATATGTTTAATTAGAGTGGCATTCCCCATACAAGTTGGGCTCGTCTTGTGTACCCAATGTTGCCAGTGTCTCTGGATTGTCCATTCGAGTTTCTCTAACGATTATTTACATCCAATATGTATTGTATACATACCATACAATGCATTCCAGTAAAGCTGCGTTCTTTTTCTAAGTTCTGGTGAAAAATAACTCTGAAGAAGGCAAATAAAATATCCTGAGTAGAAAGTCAAATGTAATTCTGTAGATATAAAGCAAAATAACCACAAACAAGTACAGCGAAGTTCTACTGTTTGCAATCTACACCTCATAGATTGGCATTTCATAAACTCATAAATATTAAGGCTTAACTAGTTTATTAAGGAATGGCATATTATAGAAATGTCCGTGAATAAACAGGTTTTGGTAATTCATAGCAACTCATTTTCATTAGCTGAAACTTGATTTCACCTCACAAGGGAGGGAGAGATAATGTCTTATTTCTATATCACTACCATGGGGTGTTTATCACGTTTATTGTGCCACTATAATAGCTAAAATATGGTACGATACGTTTAATGAAATCATACATCTCAGTTCGTAGTATATTTTTATGTAAAAAATATTGAAGATTGAAAAAGGGGTAATCAGATGAAGGACAGAAAATACAATGTTGAAAAGAAAACGGACAAAAGAACATACAACGATCTACAAAATAGTACATAGAACACAAAAGATCAAGCAACACGAACCCCACTAAAAACTTAGGGTGAACTCAGCTTCTCCGAAAGGGTAAGCAGTTCCTGCTCCACACGTGGCACACGTCGTGTAACTGTTAAACGACACGAACATCGTCTGATAGGATAATCGTGCTGGACACCTTATACCTATATGAATATATAAACAATATAAATAATTATATTTTATATTCCACCGTGGCTATATGGAATGGCTAAATGTGTTCGCTGTGGCTATATGACAAAGGAAAATATGCTCTACTGCGGCTGTACTGTCAAGGTGAATATGTTCTGCTGTGGTTTTATGATGAAGTAAACTTCCAAAGTGGCTATGAATACGATGGTAAAACTGTTAAAAAGTGGCTGTTAATAAAACGGTGAATTTGTTTCACTCTGGCTGTATGATAAGGTGAATGTGTTTGACTGTGGCTGTGTGGCTGTATGATAAAGGTGCATTAGTTCAACGATTGTCTGATAATGGTGAATGAGTTCGACTGTTATTTAATAAAGGTGAATGCGTTTTACTGTGGCTGTATGATAAAGTTGAATGAGTTCCACTGTGGCTGTATAATAAAGGTGAATGAGTTCAACTGTTGTTATTTAATAAAGGTGAATGAGTTTGACTGTGACTGTATAATAAAGGTGAATGAGTTTGACTGTGGCTGTTTAATAAAGGTGAATGAGTTCGACTGTTGTTATTTAATAAAGGTGAATGAGTTTGACTGTGACTGTATGATAAAGGTGAATGAGTTCGTCTGTTGTATAATAAAGGTGAATGAGTTCGTCTGTTGTTGCATAATAAAGGTGAATGAGTTCGACTGTTGTTGCATGATAAAGGTGAATGAGGTCGACTGTTGTTGTATAATAAAGGTGAATGAGTTCGACGGTGGTTTTATGATAATGGTGAATGAGTTCGAATGTTGTTGCATAATAAAGGTGAATGAGTTCGACTGTTGTATGATAAAGAAGAATGAGTTCGACTGTTGTTGTATATTAGGTGAATGAATTCGACTGTTGTTGTATATTAGGTGAATGAATTCGACTGTTATATGATAAAGATGGGTTAGTTCGACTGTGTTTGTATGATAATGGGGAACGAGTACTATCAAGACATATACACAAATTGTGTTAGTAGCAATGGGTCTATGAAATTCAGTTAAAATCGATAACATCACATACCGTGAAGCTATATGGAAGTGGCGATGTGTCCATCAAAAACATTGACATTAAATTATTTTTTTAATTTTTAACTTTGATTATTTTTACAGTCTCGATATTGCATAGGTTTGTTAATGTATATTCTAGTGATAGTTATTTGTGCATTCATAGACATTAAAATCCATATTAACCTAAAATTCGAATTGGGTTTGTCTACTCCAAAAGATTAACAAACGAATGCTGTGATACAATATTAATGTATTAAGATTAGTTATTTGTCAGCTTAATTACTGTACATTCAGTTTTTGGAACGAAATATAGTACTTGATGGGTTGTACAGAAACAATTTCGTGTAAAACTCCAATGTAATTAAATAAGCATTGGTAATGTTTTTATTTTGCATGTTAATAAAGAACAACAAACATGGAATGTACATTAAATAGCAAATTTGTTTTTACTATGGATATACAATGGCCATTATGTCCGTTTATGTTCTGTCCATAACCGCAGTTAAAAAATCCAGAATTATCAACACAAACGAATCTGCTAGTCATAATACTAAAACTTCACATAACTATGGTGTGCTGTTGCATGTTCTAGAATTATGTAAGCATTAAAAAAGAATAAATTACCAACAGAAACGAATCTCCTAGAATTGTTTTTCTTCTGAAATCGCTTCAGAAATACTAGTTGCTTCTTTGTTTTAAGGTTTTAACATATTGAAAAAATTTCTACTTAAAGATCATAGTAAAGAGAATATATTCCATATGCATAAACAAGTTGCAAATGCAAAAGGGTAAACCACAAATATTGCTCACGTGATATTCCTGTGAAAACGAAGACGTCAAGTCTGTCAAAATAGTTTGCAAACGTTACATGAACGTTGAGAAATTCAACTTTTACACTGTAGACAGTTTGAAGCTACACAAAGGAGTAATCAAAAGCTATAAAGCCATACAAATCACGAGTTGTCCACTGTATTTTAGTTTTCTATATCTGTATTACTATCATAGTGTCCTAAATATTTTCGTTCTTACTTATCCGCTTGCTTAAATTGTGCATGACTGAAATTTATCCGCAAACTATTTTTGGACTTAATTGGATGAAGGTTAAAAGTTTAATACATCTATCATCACCAGATTGTTATAATAAAAACAATTATTTATATTTACCATTAAGTCAAGTTCGACTCTTATGAATCATATAAATTGGATATACTGGTGATTATCTCCCTTTAATGTAAAATATCTGAAAACCATCAATAACCATCGTTATGATAGAGGTGGTGTTCGTTGCATATCAGCATAAATAACACATGTAAATGATAACAGCCGGTCAGAAACTAATAAAATATGAACTGTGGAGAGGTCAAGATTGTTCTAACTGAAGGCTATCAAGATTAAATCATTATAGAGTTAACCTTTGAGGGGCATGCATTCTTTGATAAGCTAGATCCAGAATTAGCTATTGCCAATATTGTTCAAGGCAACTTAGACTGTTATTATTTAGATTGCGTTTCTTTGTTGTTGTCCTTTGAAGAATATCTTGTTGTATTTTCAAAAATACAAATAGAAATGCAGAAGATAAGTAAAATATTTTCATGTTATTTCACCTCATAGTGAAAATGATTCATAGCATAATTTTCATTAATACAAAACTGTACTGAATGAGCACATGTTTTAATACATATTTGAATTGTATATTGCAGAAACGTATATTACGAATGGAAGGCAATATTTGTAGTTTTGTTGGCGTGTTTACCGAAGTTTATTTTGTATGAAGCGCTTCTTTACTTGTAGTCACATTTTTACATTAGTAAATACAATTGGAATAATTATCATTTGTTTTAATTTTCTACATTTTCAACTGTTGTTATTGAGTGTGTAGTTATTCATTTTCATAATGATCGAAAATATTTTCTGATTGGTTCAATGGTGCGCTTTATTGATTGATGAAGTTTCAATTAAAAAGTCACATGTCAACAAGAAAAACGAAAACAAACAAAACACAACACAACACACTATGTGTTGGACACCACAATGCGCAAACAAACACAAATAAGGTTAATAAGACACGAGCCCTCCTACAAACAACTGGAGGTAAAGACGAACCGGACATTTTACGGAAATCGTAACGTACATGACAACACGGAACTAAGAACGTAAATATACATAATAAGCCAACACAAAACACTAAAAAGATGAGCAACACTGACTCCACCAAAACACCCGGGGGTGAACTCGGGGGTGCTCGCGAAAGATATATAGAATCTAACACCGGCAAAAGTGCAAGACAGTGTCGGAGATTTCCCTGTCTTGCACTTTTTGCCGGTGTTTGATTTTATTTCTCACTTTTATCAGCTGTTACCTAATTGTTTTGTTTACATTCCCGATCGAGCGTTTTCCCGCAAATTTTGTTTCCATTGCTGAAGTAAATAGTCAATTTATTCATATGCATCCGTGTCTTGGCAGTACTTTAAATGTATTTCATAATAAAATACAATGTATTTAATAAATATATGATAAATGTAACTCAACACTACACCTGTGGCTGTGAAAAAATATTTGAATTTGGTCATAGGGAGGTACGTTAGTTACTAACAAGGGAGAGCACTCTATTATTTACTCAAAGTAAACAAACATTGACTTGAAAGTCATACACCGTGAAACATGAAAGGTGCACGATAGTTAAATTATTAGCTAGCAGAATAGTATACATACATTAATTTAAAAATACTTATGTAATAGAATCGTGGTTTTATTGGTGAAGCATGGAGAACTGGGGCAGTTGACATAAACTGTACAGCATGTATTTGCCGGTAAAACGCACGTGATTTTTTTGTCTTGCACTAGTGCAAGATAAGACAATCTCACATCGCTAAAAATAGGAACTGGTCTATCTCAAAAGTGAGAAAAGTAATTCCCGCTTCTTATAAGACAACCGCCGCGTTACTCATAAATAGTCAAGTTCAGTCAAAGTCTAGCTAGTAATAGAGGAAAGAAAATGTATGCGTAAAAAGTAAAATAGTTATTGGTATTAAAGATATTTTAACTATAAAACATATGATTTACGATTGACCGATAATCTCTGAACAGATTTATCTTGAAGTTAAGGGAAAGTGGCGTTTCCTTTGCAAACATATTTACGTCATTAGTTCTTTATACCTAAATGATTTTATTTGCAATTTCTTCTGAAATCGTTGACCATTGTAACATGAGAGAGAGAAAACAAAACATACTTGGACAATCATTGATTTGTTCCTTGATCTAATGGACTAAACTAACATCGTGTAAGGATTTTGTATACGTGGTTACAATGTCAAAAATATTTTTTATGAATGTGTGACGTAAAAATGCTTTTGACATATACGGTCGTAATTAAAATACTTCTAAGGACTCATAGTTGATGGTGATGATTCACGAGATATATTAGATACTGAGTTTGGTACTGTTTGACTGCTATTTTGCCCGTTTTTTCCAGTATTGTTGTCAATGCTGTTTTAGTGACAACGGGAACTTTTGAACCGTAATGAAAGCGAGAGGTTGGCGCCGTAAAATCTGATTCAATCCACCATTTCTTTAGAAATGCCTGTACCAAGTCAGGACTATTGCGGTTTTCCAGTTTCCCGGTTGTTGACTGATTTTGTCTGTTTATTGATTGTTGAGTTTTGAATTTCCCTTTGTAAGATTGCTCTGTGTTCGGTAATTTTGTTATTACCATTATCGTGTGTCAGAATAACGTTAAAAAACAAGCTTACAAACTATCCCTGGTTCGATGCCTCTGCTGGGGTAACATATTAGTTCCCATTTGTTATCATCCGCCCAGTTGTCGGTGTTTCGTCACTGATATTAATTATCAGGTATATTTTCATTGAAATGTACTGTTTCCGTATATAATGTAATTATTGTTAAAACTAAGGTTCTCCTCTCTCTCAGGCATAGGTGACATTTGCTAATGTTTGCCCATTAGTTTTTTTCTTCCCAAATACTTTTTAAGAATATTATTTCGCTTTCCTATCTGTTGGTTTATGCGTACATGATGAAGGGTATTTCAGTAACAAGTCGTGCGCAGTAAATTATATATCTACGTTTTTATTACAAAACTAATACAAGAGAGACCAGAGCTCCACTAGCCTGTGCGGAGTTGCTTATTTTTGTAAGAAAAATATCGGTAGTTTTCAATGGCCGTGGTCAGAATACGATTTATCTGGATATGTAATGGCAGTCATAGTATGTAGGAATAATCAATCATATGGAACACCCATACTTTTAAAAAGTTTGATTTGTTTAACGGTTTCTCATAAGACTTTTACAAGGATAAGTCAATCATGAAAAACCAATATAATAGATGACTTAAATTAAATTAAATTACATATTACAAATACCAAACGTAGATATCTAAGTTCGTGCACACGACATGTTTCTGGAATAACTTTCATCAGGTACGCTCAAAGTCAATAATAACCTTTATCAGGTACGCTCAAAGTCAATAATAAGCTTCATAAGGTACGCTCAAAGTCAATAATAACCTTCATCAGGTACGCTCAAAGTCAATAATAACCATCATCAGGTACGCTCAAAGTCAATAATGATCTTCATCAGGTACGCTCAAAGTCAATAATAACCTTCATCAGGTACGCTCAAAGTCAATAATAAACTTCATCAGGTACGCTCAAAGTCAATAATAAACTTCATCAGGTACGCTCAAAGTCGAAAGGCTGGAAAGCCAAATAACTTAAAACTAACTTATGAGAAGGTCATATCTTAGCTCCATTTTCTTATACGTACGTAAATGCTTAAACTATCTAATATATTTGTATTTCAAAAGAATCACCTATACTGTAGTTCAAATAGCAACTTTCTTATAATCTTCAACTTTGTAACTTAATTAAGAATGTAGGATTAGGCTTAGACTTGCAACATATTTCAAAAAGAAATATTATTCGTTCATTTCTATCTATACTATAATAATTAACCATTTCAATTTGTAAACTATGTGTGTGATATATCAAACTTACGAATATATAGCAAAGGGCATCACATTTATCTACGAGATACATTATTAATTTTTCCTTTTGCATTTCTTGTAAACCCTATCATCGTGATTTACTTACATTAATAATAATAAATCAAGTTTGTAAGGTTGACAACCCTTTATCAATTTTATTTCCATATCATTTACATAAATTGAGTATAAAGAGGGAATAGAGATTACCCCTGAATTAGTCCAACATTACAATTTACTAAAAATGGAATACTTACCATCTATCTTTACACAAGACTTGAGTTTAGAAAACATAAATAAGACAGCGTTTAATAAATTACCAAGCCTGATCTGACTTTTTACCATAACGTTATTGGAGACACACTAACAAATGAAAAGAGAATATTGTATACTAAAATGGAAAATTGTTCCTATTACACGAACATTCATCCCAATGTAAAAATGTAGATTTCTAAAACTTGACTGTACAATGACACAACGTAAATACAATGACATACTTAATAGTGACTCTTTTAGAGATACTATGAATGTAAATAATTCTAATCCTTGAATAAATTTTAAAAAAGGCAAACAATTGTGGATATTAAGAAACCTAATTTGACATTGATCTAAATTAACTTTTAATACACATTTTGTTTTTCTGAAGCCAGACTGTTGAATATAAAATCGTTATGTCTTGCTATGATTTTGCTTTTTGCTTGTTTCTTTTTTTTTCTTTCTTCCTTTTCTTTAAAACTAAATCCAATCCTTTGCTTCATTTGTATAATTAATAATAGGTTATAGAATCAGAGACGAGTATCTTGCGTTGTTCAATGTGTTATCTTCCTGGTGCCAGAATGTTGAATATGAAATCAATTCGTCTTGTTATGATGTTTGTTTTACTGTATGATACTTTTACTCTCAGATTAAGTTGTCATTTCTTTGTTCGTTCTTATTTTCTATTGCTTTTTGGTGTTGTAGTCTTATTCTGTAGATATGGTTGTATTTTGACAGATCTTATAACTTTTGACAAATCATACATTTTTTTCTTCTCAGTAAATTTGCATAATTAGTCTGGTATCTTTTAGTTTTCCAATTCTGAGTTCTAATTTGATTGTCCATTGGCTCAAGGAATAGTAGAAAACAGTTTGGGAATAAATATATTAACAAGTTAGATCGATGCTGACTACAGAACTCTGTATGAAGACAATACATCTTTGAATTATGCATTTCCTGCTTACCTAAACCTATTTCTAACCTACATTATATGTTAAATATGCAATTAAAAAAAATCAGTAATTCAAGTAACAAGGATTGATCCTGGTAAAATTTAAAGTACATCACGCAAAAATTCATAACCAATTATTTTGCGGACATAATTATACTAGCTTTGCTCTTTATGTGTAAGTATAAAAGTACAGTAATAAATATGATACAGTTTCTCATTCATGGAAATAATTCCGATAACAGGACACATCAATTTGCTTGTATTGTATATGGGAAAGAATTGAGTATATATTCATCTAGTTTCTATTGGAATCACAGAAGAATTGTCAGCATTAGTAAACAAGGTCACGGAAGGAAAATCATGATCATGTTTAATTATCATGTAACTGTTGTATACATGCGATTTCAAAAATATGTCATTGGAAATTATATTATCCTGTATATATTAAATTAAGTTACTTAGTCATACTTCCATAAGAATCTTGACAATAATTTTTATGCCTGTTTCTGGTATTCGTCAGTTTTATGCTTTGCTTAAAATGTAGACGTATAAAATATTTCTTAAATAAATAACTTTTCATCACTTCAAAAATGTTACGGTCGCCGCCATAACTCGGTAAACCGCTACGTAGTATCTGTGTTACAAATGATCACGGATATGTTTCGTTTGTCGTAATCACAATCAGCACATTTCCTCATTCATGACTTATCGTCGGGTTTTATTAATAGTAACACGATGGATACGCATTTGGAGCAAGAACTGCTTACCCTTCAAGAGCACCCCCGATTTCAAGTGGGGTTCGTGTTGCTCGAGCTTTACATTTCAGTGTAATAATTTGTAGATCGTTGTTTTCTCCCTTTGTCTTTTTTCTCTTTGTTGTCTATCCTTCTTCCATTTACGACTTCTGATTGCCCTTTTGGTATTTCCAAACCTTTCGTAGGCTATAGTTATTGTTATAGACTTGCTTAAAGTCCATCTCTTATTAATAACCCCTTGAAATAAATAGTTGCTATGAAGGTTGAAATATTGACTGACCACTTATAATTTACTATCTACATGTTCTCCACATGTAATCAGCAAAGCAATGTTCCTAGAGAATACAAGTGGTCAGTCAAGATTCGAAGGGATTTTTGTTTATAAAGAAAAGGATTTGTAACCAGTCTACTATTGTACACCATCCACCTTGTTTGAAAACAAATGCCACATGTATGTATTTCTTTATCAATAAAATCACATCCAACCATCAGCAATACAGTATTTCACAAAAATGTGGCAGGGTTAAATAACATAATGTGATTGCAGCCCTCCTCCACTTGATAGCTCTATAATGTGATTGCAGCCCTCCTCCACTTGATAGCTCTATAATGTGATTCCAGCCCTCCTCGACTTGATAGCTCTATAATATGATTCCAGCCCTCCTCCACTTGATAGCTCTATAATGTGATTCCAGCCCTCCTCCACTTGATAGTTCTATAATGTGATTCCAGCCCTACTCCACTTGATAGCTGTTTCTTTTAACATCGATGTTCGTAGTTTTGCATTCGAGTCTTTTGATTTTATTTAAACTTTAAGCATAAATGTTTGTTGTGTTATGACGTTAAGATGAATAGTAGCTGTTTCGTTTTAATTGCTTGAGTTTTGACGTATTTTTTACTGGTTTCGCCGCCCATACAAAAGTTGTTTGAAATTGTCGATAATAGCTGTTTGGAAGACAATTTTCCTTTGTTATTTATCTCCCCCAATTTACCTCATCAGTTTATCCCATTGTTACCTGTTGTTTGTGGACTTGCTTTCGTCATTAATATAGGCCAAATACTGGTTGACGTTGAACAACAGTCACTCTTCACAGTGATGACATCCGGAATTCTGAGTCGTGATATTATTAACTTTCATTAAAAAGCAAGCAAAGCTCAAATTTGCAAAACATTATATCTTGGTATTCGTAAAAAGTTGAGGAAGAAAAGACATATGTGAACAGAAATGGATCAAACCACCCACATCTTGTGTATTGAAAGTTAAACAGAAACAGCATATTGCACAACTGTAAAATTATTCCACCGCATTTAGCATAATGATTTCACTAAAAGCTTCAAAAGAAATAAATGTCTTTGAAGTGTTTATATTTCAAATTCTGCTGTATGGTTTTCCACTCCTATAAGTTCTGTGTTTAAACAAGTGCTACCATATCCTCCTCAAAATAGTTTTAAAACTGTAAGCCAGAGAACTCTCGTAGTCTTTTATTTATTGTAAGCACGTTCGCAAAACAAGAGATCGTGTAAGGACGTCGACGTCACAAATATAGTAATCATACTTGGTTTGTCAGGTCGTACGTCCGCCTTTGTAAAGTTCATTGATCGATGAAACTTTCTATTGTAATTTTGTCTTCCATGTCTTTTACCTTTAAAAAAATCGTCTTCCTTTGGTATATTTTAAGAATGGTATTTAATACAGTCGTTTGTAGGAGGGTTCATGTCTTTTCTATGTTATTAGTAATTGTTTGCGCATAGTGGTGTCCAACATATATTGTGTTGGGTTTTGTTTTGTTTATCTTCGTCTTGTGTACCACATGTTGCCAGTTTCTCTGGATTCTCCATTTGTGATTGCCCCTTCGGTATTCTCTAGCGTTTATTGGGAAAGCAACTAATAGAAAACTTCTTAATTATATTAATGTCCATCAAAGATTACAATAAAGAATGCCATTTGTCTTTTTATGAGAATTAAGAAGAGTTTGAAGATATAAAAGGGCTACTCAGAATTCGTAAATCGAAAAAGAACAGACAACGCAATGACCAGAAGAAACGATCTACAAAACATACACATAAAACTAAAGATCGAGCACTTAATCTCTGACATGACCCCATACGAGATGTAGCTAAAGTTATGGCCAAAACAGACCCAACAAACATTTTATTTTAATAAAATTGCATGTTATTCTATAATATTTTCTAATAAAAGTATTAAGATTTCTAGAAAGTGATATGTAATTACCATCCTTGTCTGATTGGTTTAGACTATATCTATTTGATACAAATCTAGATAGTTTATATACCTTGTTACATGTTTGTGTTCAGAATCTTATTTACATATCTCAGTTATTTATGCCACAAGAACTATGTTGTACTATATAATGTTGTAAGACAATCTACTGGTAACCGATAATATCTCTTCTTATCTTTCTATACAAATGAGTGAGTGAGTGAGTGAGTGAGTGGGGGGTGTGGTTGTTGGTAAACGTCAATATGAGCAATATTTCAGCTATGGCATGGCCAGAACAAGTTACTTTCGATGAGATGATGTCGATGCTCACTTTATACTAGACCAACACGCTTAGCTGCATGGATGTTTATAGTGATAGCTCACTGAAACAACAGTCAGCATGTATACTTATTACCCCACATTTGGTTTGACCTGACCACGGCTTGAACCCTCAATCTACCGTACTCTAGACGAGCACAGTGACAATGACACCACCGATGTGGGTTCATTGTATACATAATCTACTGGTAGAGTGTATCCGTTGTTCTAGCCAACAGGGTATACTACTAGCAATTCAATGTGTCTACAATTGTATCAGGATTTTTTTTTTCGCTTGCTGTTGTCTAGATAATTTATTGACAATTCATCATGTCCCAGTTGTATTTGTCTACAGAATCTTCTGGCAATTCAACTTGACACCATTGCTTTTCTCTACAGAATGCACTGACAATGACAATTCAACAACGAATAATTTCATATACCACAAATGTCTATTGTGTGTAGGAATAGATGTGTCTGAAGTGATTTCTAACCATTTCATTTTATTTGTCTGTCATTAGGGATACAAAATGTGAGAGGAGAAATTTGTTTCGTATGCCGTTAATCCCACTGCAAATAATTCTATTTAATAAGAAAAATTATACAAGCATGTTTGACCTTCTAGACTATAAAGCGAAGATCTGAAATAGACGATTTAAATAGAAAAGCGTTATAGGCAGAATTTTGTAATTTCTGATTGAAATTGACATTTGAGTTATTAATATTTGAATAATAATTGTAAATATCTGTCATATGTTATTTGGAAGAATTTGTTATTAATTCATATAACAGAATTTGTATTGATCGTACAGCGACATTACAAGATCGTTAATATTTTTTTACGACAAGATCTATAGGTGCAGATTTACGTGATCAGAATGGGTATCCCAAAAACATCTACACCAAATGAGTAATGTATAACATTGAAAAAAAAATAATAATCTAAAAAAGATATATTTGTAAGCATTAGATATGAAACAAAATCTGTGAAATGGATTACAGAAAGAGATACTACACATGCATATACACTATGTTTTTTATGCGAGGAAATGATTTCAAATCTTGATTGTGTTAAGCTCAAATTTTTCTGCTTCTCATTTGTTGATAATAAATAAAAATGTATATGCTATAAATTGGTAATTATTATGAGAATATCCATTCCTTTTCTCCGTTCTTTAAAATTAGAAGAGATCTAGAATATTAATTATATTAATTTAATCATTGCGCGAAGATAAGTTGGACAATGAAAGCTTAATCTGTTTAAAATCATGAAAGACTTAAAAACTATTTTCATACAAGAAAAGGATGTCGTGTCTTCGATCATATGATTGATAACTGTATACATCTATCTATGACAGCAATACTAATCACATCAATTGCCACTATTGGCCTGATATTTCTATGACAGCAATACATATCACATCAAATGCCATTACTGGCCAGGTGTTTCTATGACAGCAATACCTATCACATCAATTGCCACTATTTGCCTGGTATTTCCATGACAGCAATACCTATCACATCAATTGCAACTATTGGCCTGGTATTTCTATTACAGCAATACATATCACATCAATTGCCACTATTGACCTGGTAAGTTCGGTGCACCTTAATGTGAAAATGTTCATTATTGGGTTGTGGCAAGTCGGTTTTCTCGCGAGCTAGTCCAGTAATAAAAGTTACCATATCGCAAAAATATTGTTTTTACATTCTCACACTATGATGTAGCTATACCGAATAAAAAGGTTGAAGTTTTAACAGTATGTTAGTCAAAAGTCCACAACAAAGAAGCAAAGTTGTGGTGGGGTGTGTTTTGTTGTTTTCAATTTAAATGCACTGATATATGGGAATAAACAAATATATTTTTCCTTGTTTAAATACTTTTTTTTAGCATAGAGTATCATTAATAGTTAAAATATTGCCATTTGGAAAGATTGTTAATGAACTGAAATTTATATTTCAATAGATTAACAAACGTTTAATGCAACTTCAATTCAAGCTTCCATGGTAAACATCGTATGGTAATGACATTTATTTCTATCGATGGTCACCCATAACGGTTAAACAAGTCATGATGGCAACTGTAAAGTTTTCGGAGTGACGACTTCAACCTGATCATTAGATACCCTTACATTTGTTCACTGTCTCCCTCGTTAGCACAATGCCTATATCAAGCACATCCTGATACGAAATGCAAGTTCTGGAATCTCATTAATTGATGCATATATACTCAATGTGCTCCTGGACTGTTGCTTATTTCGTCGCAAAGATTCGTTCTTAACCAGCACCCACTGCCAATTGTTATGAATTGTACAAGAAGCAGACTAAGTAGTGTTTGTAGTGGTCAAGTTCAATATAATAGATGCGATATTCAACAAACATCCAGTGAATGGCTTAAGGCTATCATCTGTTTAGCGGAACCTCAAATTAAAGGACCGGGATAGCGTCTATTATGTTTTTACAGAAAACTAGTGCTTCGTGATTGAAGAATACCATGGTTGATCTGGCCTGAAAGACAACTTCCTGTAGATTCTAATGAGCAATGTTTAGTTTTCTGTGTAGTGTTTTGTAGATCATTGTTTGTTCCATTATTCGCTTTCATTTGACAATTGTATTGTCTGTCCCTCGATTTACGGCTTCTGATTACCCCTTTGGTATCTTCATACTTTTCTTCTTTCCCCTAGCTTGTTAGAAATGATCATTGTTTGGCAGTTGCCATCATGGATCCACCTTTTGTGAAATATATACTATTTGATATTGTTTTCGCACTCACACCTTTCATAGATTTCAGCTGTGTCGAATAAATATGCGTGATGTGGATATATCGTTATGGAACACCTGCTCTGATAGATAGAGAATTAAAAATACGCATGTTGTTTCCTGTATTTCAAACTATCAAACCTCTATGCCATGCGGTGAAATGTCTTGCAGATGTCACAATAATAGTCATATTCTATAATAAGATAGATCTAGTGGAATCGCATGGAATAAATTCACATTGGTACTTGTAAAATAAGTACTTGTATGAATACGCCTCTTTAAATATAATTCTTTCAAAACATTTTCTAACACTAGACAGATGTGAAATCGGTCGGTAATAATATATCAAGGGAAAAAAGATTTAAAAAAAAGTTACATTGGTATCAATATAGTGCCAGTCCAGTCGTTATTTTGCTAATCGTGTTATTTAGAATTTCTAGCACAAAAGCATCAGGAAAATGTGATGCTGAAGTACGATCAATGGTAAGCACGCAGGTGAAACTAAATACAGCAGGGCGAAAGAACATATCTAAAATCATCTCTTTACTAGCGAACATAATTTTATTTTATTTAACTGTGTAATACTACTTGATCGTTACGAAATAGCTTATGGATCTTTTCCCTTTTACGTAGATGTTTTCTTTCGTCCATCACCGACTAGACGTTTACCAGACTTGACTACATGAGTAACACAGCGAGTGTCTTATAAGAAACAGGAACTGATTATCCTTCGCGAGTACCTGGGTCCATCCCCTGTTTGTTTGCTTGTTTTTTTGTGTTTTTTTTGTAGTGTCCGTGTTGCTCGTCATTTCAGTTTTCCGTATTATTTTGTATTTTTTGTTGTTGTTTTGTTTATCATCGCCCTGTGTTTTGTGTGCCCAATGTTACCAATGTCTCTTGCTTGTCCATTCCTGATTGCCCCTTCGGTTTTCACTAACGTTTATAATTTCCAAGGCAAAGAAAACTGTACAAAGACATCACGGCAAGTCGATCGTAAGAACTAATAGTATGGGAGCCACAATGGTTATTATGGTGGTCATTTGAATTGAGTATGGCTGGAATGGTCATTTTGGCATTTGGATTACAAACATTTGTCTGCCCTGGTCGTGGATACACACTCCCTCTCCCAGTTTTCTGTGGTGCGTACTATTTATTTACCATGACACGCAATTCAATTGGTTAATTGAAAGGGCGATCCTCATTTTTATTGGTCAGATTTTAAGTTCAACTCTGCATCAAGTCACGGCGAAAGTTCAGATTTTCCTTAGAAGTACCAGACATTAAGTCATCGGCAGAGGTTATGTCGGGTCATGGAGAAAAGGCAGCACAGTTGATCTTTAGTACAAAGTCATCGACACAGGTTTAAATAAAAGAGAATTAAAGAGGGCAATAGTATGGTACCATCCTAGTCAATCAGTGAAGACGAACTCTGTCATAATCTAAAAAAAATACATATTATACAAACAATACATTACAAAGAAGAGTTAGAAGATATCAATGGAGTAATCAGAATCCGTAAATCAAGGACAGACAGCACAATGGCCAAACAAAAAAGGCCAAACGGACAAAAGGACAAACAACGATCTACAAAACACTACACATAAAACTAAATATCGAGAATCCGATACCTAAAACGGAAAACCATATTTGCAGCACTACCTAAAAATGTCACTGTAAAGTTACTGACATGTCGATACTCGCCCGATGCTGGCGATTGGTACTATTCCTGATAATTTCTGTTTAAGTTCATATTTTCAAATTGTCAAATTGTCATATGCCATATAAAATTGATCATTATAAAAAATATGAACACTTAGCCCACGAGAATCACCCACTAATATAAATATACATTTTTACATACTTCATGAATTATATTAAATTGCGTAAAAAATAATCTCCTTACCCGAATTTTTCCCAACATAAAATTTACTGTTAAATAGACCAGAAATCTTTCTTTTCTTCAAATTTACAATTTTAATGAGATTATACATGGCAAATCAATCAAGATTTCAGACTTATTCAATCTTAAGTAACATAATTGTGTTTGCCGGATGACACATTTCTCAGATTACAAATTCAAAGTGCATTATATATTTTATGTTTATTATCATATGTTATTGAACAAACTTGGTTATTATTACTGTGTCGATATAAAACATGTTAGAAATGCAATCTGAAGGATATTGCCCCATTTTTGTTATTTTCATCATTTATTTGGAATTAATCTTAACATGATTACTCGGATAATTCGGGTTGATTATGGATATCTTGTTACTAGTATGGCTCCAATATCAGTATAAAAGATTACTAACAGTTCTGTTTCATACACAATTTACTGTTTATTGTGGCAAAGGCAAAAATAATAATAATAAAAATTCCAGTATTTTCTCCCATTTTAGTGGGGTTCGTGTTACACGATCTTTAGTTTTATGTGTATGTTTTTTAGATCGTTGTTTGTCCTTTTTCTTTTGGCCATCGTGTCGTCTGTCCTTCATAGATTGATGAATTTTGATTACCCCTTTGGTATCTTCAAACACTTCAACTATTCTTTGTAGTCATAACTTTACGACAAATATCGTTAATAAGACATGACAATTTCACCATGTCCGAGTGCATAAGTAATATTGAGTCAAAGCATATAACCTAATTTTTACACAAGCTTCTATCAACCAGCACAGAGTTGGTGTTACTGACGATAGGTATTCAGACATATGTTACTGGTTGTAATCTACACATACCTGGGTTTACTGGTGGTATTAACACAGATCTGGTATTACTGGTATTTGCGGGACTCTGTGTTGCCGAAAGAATGTGTTAGCTCTTTCTGTTTCAAGATTTGTGAATTGAAATCCCTTATATGATATTACAATTAGTGTAATGCAAGACCAGTGTAGAAAATAAAACACATATCTAGTTGATTGAATGTAGCACAGCTATATCCCTGACGAGAACAAATTTACAAATACTAACACATCTTGGATCTATGAGTAACATGGCATGTTTCTTATTAAAGAGGCAGAAACTGCTAACCCTTCCCGACCACCTGGGTTCATCCTCACTATTTGGTGGGGTCTGTGTTACTCATCTTTGTAGTTTTCTGTGTTGAGGGTTTTTGTCTTCATCCCGTGTCTTGTGTGCACATTGCTGCCAGTGTCTCTGGATTGTCCATTCTTGATTGCCCCTTCGGTTTTCTCTAACGTTTATTCACCATGTAGGTACAAAGGTGGCAGTGAGATGTGTATATAGGAATCGAAAGGAAATGGTTGTATCATTCTTCCTTCCACCGACGATCCAACAGTTGTCATTGTAACAAGTTACTGCACAATACATTGCAAGTAAGCTTTCTTCTGTGTACGGGGTATGGCGTTAACTAATTACGAGACACAGCTTGTCGTCATCACAAAACGCGTAAATGGTACATAGCCTATCCCACAGAAGATAATATGGATATCTTTTCTATAATCATGAGGTTCCTTCCGAGAGCTATACAATTGCTAATTAAAATGTTATATAATACTTAATGCCTTATTAGAATCATTAACTGTTATTGAACCACTGAATTACGTCATAAAATTGTCGTCTGCGTCTTTATCGACAAAATATCTAGAAAGTAATGTATAACATCAGTTACCTAAATCTGTCAGTTTGAATTTTACATGATTGATATACTTGTAACAGAATGCATTGAAGCATTAATACAGAAAATATTATTTTGCATAGTCTAGTTTCATTTCCATACGAATTGTGAAATATCTGTTTCTTATCATTTTCATTTTAGATCGAAAATCAAACAACTGTATTTGTCAACCATCAAAACTGTCATAATAACATAGAGTTTCGTATCAATTAATATTTTTTTTTCACGAAAATGTGGCTTAGAAGTATTAAAAATGTATTTCATGAAAACATAGCTTTTATGCTTGAGAAAACTTTGTGTAGGCAAGCAACTTACGTAATAATTGTCAATTCTAAAAATACACAGAAAAGGACAAATTAAAACGTGAATAATATCGTAAATCGATATGAAATACAAACACGTTGTGAAAAATTAATAAATAAAAAAAAAAAAAGAACCAAATAAAAATCAACGTGAACAAACAAATACAAATAAAGATGAGAAAAACGGTCTCTGAAACCACGTGTGAGCTAAGGTGCTCTGGTCGGGTGAGCAGTTCCTGGTTCACATGTCCCACAGTCATGATACTCAGGGTACATGTAATGGTTGAATTTCAGTATATGTGGTAGTCGGTAGTTTGTAAAAATGGGGGTGGTGTAGGGTGGGTGCTTCGTGGCCGTGATCGTATGGTAGTTAAATTTACAACTACCTATGAAATCAGTGCCTATCACCACTAACGTCGTGAGTTCGAATCCCGCTCATTGCAAGGTGTACTCGAGGAGTACAACATTATGTGATAAAATTTGTCAGTGACTTGCGACAGGTCGGTGGTTTTCTCAACCAATAAAACTGACCACAACGATATAGCTGAGATATTGTTGAATGTGGCGTTAAACACCATAAACCTAACCCTAACCCCTTATTAGGAAGGAGAAAATAACAGTACAAACATATCCAGAGTCACATGTGAGATAGCCATCAACCAATGTAATGATTACCAACAGTACAAACATATCCAGAGTCACATGTGAGATAGCCATCAACCAAAGTAATGATTACCAACAGTAGAAACATATCCAGAGTCACATGTGAGATAGCCATCAACCAAAGTAATGATTACCAACAGTACAAACATATCCAGAGTCTCCATGTGAGATAGCCATCAACCAAAGTAATGATTACCACATTGAAGACTTCAATGTAACTGTCACTAGCCCCTATCTGCAATAAAACATCAGCATTTGTACTCGACAGAACTATGATAGCTTTGGATATTATTTTCCTTTTAAATACATGACAGTTTGTCCTCCTCGTTTTCAACACAAATCACTAAAACATGCATGGCATGTGCTGCATTTCAACAAGGCGTTTTGTTCCATGTGCAACACGAAGTATTTGTTTGTACAAAATTGTACTTGTAATGTCGATTTCGAAAAAAAAACCTTGAGGTTTCTGCAGTGTGAATGTTATGGCGAGGTATGGTTATTCGAATCGATCTTGAAAGTCCTAAATGGGGTTACATGCTATATTGACAGAATACTGTGTAAGCTGATCTGACATAATCAAGATAATTATATATTTTATTCTTAGAAATTGCATAAATAATCAGTATTGGTTGGTAACTTGGAAACAAGGGCAGAATACTTTCTGGGAAGAAATCGTCGACTAAATAGAAAAATGCAACATTGTAATGTTAATTTGAAGAATTGAACATGATATTTTTACACGAATTTTCGTCCTTTTTTATCCTGTTTTATACCTTGTATTTGAAATAATTAAATCGAATAAGTTAAAAGCAACGTTGATATAATTTAAATGAAGCAAACATTAAGTGATTTTGAACATTTCATGATAAAAATACATATAAGGCAAGATGTAAATTAAGATTTACATTAACTGCATCACAATTCTCATTTTAGATTTAACGAAGTCATAATGGCGTTTCAGAATCATCAGAAAGCTTGCCATTTCCGCTATGCTCATTAGTTTGTCCATTTGACATGCGCACTGTTAAGTGGTTTGAATCATTTCCGGGGGTTGTTGTTTTAACACTTGTATATTCCGTATTCCAAGACGACATGGCTTTTTTCTTGCCATGACAGAATATTCTTTGAATAAAAGACACAAATTCTTCTCTGAATATTTTACCCGTTATTAAATAAATGTAAAAATTGCAAGCATAATGAGTCAAACCGATTTCTTCAATTATTGTCTTAACAAGTGTGTAACTAAAATGGCTCGACCATTTCTCTGACAATTCTGATGCATCTATGTAATTTAGCGTTGAATTGTTTGACAGATAAGGCATATTGCTGTTAACTAAACTATGTGTAGAGTCTTCCGTATAAACAACATACAATGTCACTATAATGGTAACAGGAAGAGTTGTAAATATTTGATAAAACGACACAGCAAGTAACATTACAGTTGTTGCGTTCCCATGAGATTTAGCATGAGATTTCAGTTGGTGTTTCTCAAATTTTGCGAGTCTTCTGGCCTCATGTATTACAAGGACGTTGAACAGCAGAATAAGTAGCGGTACCAGCATGAATACAATCGTCTCCCAACACCAAGTCCAAATCGACCAAAGCGATTTATCTCCCCCTTCTATTGCTGAACTTCGCGGTTTACAAATTCCTTCTTGAGAATCAAAGGACCAAAAATATCCTTGAATTAAGTTCAAACAAAATGAAAACACTGCAAGGCAAACTATGACTATGCGAGCACGTTTTGTTGTACAAAATCTCTCCCGCTTAAACGGATGACAAATTGAAATATATCGTTCAACAGTAAACGCTAAAACTAACAGTGGCGAAAGATACTGTGACGTAATAAATATGATAGGATAAAATTCACAGACGAACTTTACATCTAAAACGCGCACTCCCCAATTATCGTTGATTTCATGAAATACTTGTAACGATAGAAATATCAAATCTGCTAAGGCGAGTGCTGCTAAGTAATATCCTGAGGAATTCAACATCCTTCTTTGTAGCCAAATGTATAGAGCAAAAAGATTGCCTGGAAATCCTATGGCATACGTAAAAAGCGTTACGTATTTATCAAATATAGCTGCATCAGGTACATATTTTGCATAACATTGCGGACCACATGCATAAAGTGTTACATTTTCTGTTGTATTATCCATTATATCCGGCATAGCTCTTGTTGAACCGGTGATGTCCGTTATGTTGTAACTCATTATGTCAGCCTGGAAGACAAAAAAGGCGTTGATTAAAACATGATAGCGAATGATACTACGATATCAACTATATAAAAGTGTTTAAATGTGATGCCTTTACATGTACCTAAAGAACCTAGCTTTGTTATATCGAATACCATCCACACGTGTCATTTTGTTGTCGCTGATTTAAAAAAGTATTGCTTTACATATTATTAGTTGATGACGTCATTACACTAACTGTATATTATGTAAAATGAAAATTAAAATATAATAATAAAAAAAAAAGGATTCCTTGTCATTTCGTAGATTTGACCAGTCTTTTTAGTTGTTGGTTAGACTGTCGAATTTTTAATTTTTAATTTTTTTGCTCATTTGTATTACTAAGCATTAGCTACATCCCACCTTGGATTATTTTCTTTTTAAATTGTAACACAACTTCAAAGAAAAAAAGGTATTAATACAAGGTTAAGATGATAGGTAATTCATCGTTTTGTTGATATTGTTTGATTTGTTGAACACCACTTTTTGAACTTTCTTTTCATAAACATGCAATTTGCATAATAAGGATAAAGCATTATTTTTGTCCAAATAAAGACCCTTCTCTTTATATGACGTTTATTACTAAGCAATGGGCATAAAGGATTTATCAGCCATTTATAATACTAATGTCAATGATGCACCGAATTTTGAATGTCTAACAATAATATTTAAGTTATGTCATGATGGTTAGTTTTATTTGTGAAGGAAACCGGAAGTAACTGTAGAAAACCGGAAGTAACTGTAGAAAACAACTTATATTGCGTAAATAGAACTTGATCGTGCAAGGTTGTATCAATTACACCTCCCCAAGAGCGGAAGCCGAATACAAAAATGGTGGTTCCGAAAGATGAGGACAAATTACATAGTACAAATTACATAGGTACAATGTAGATGCAAGTCCCAGTACGTACTAATTGTTGTTTTCTATGAATAATTTGGAATTGAATGTCACCATCTGCACAATGTGTTTTATCGTGCATATTGTATGGTACATAAGGACGCATATTGCTCCAGTGAAAGACATATCTTGTACTTTATGGGTTTATATCATTTGAAAATTATGTGATAGACAACTGTAGTTAAATCATAGGTATTCAAAAGAGATTAATAATGTGATAGTTGTTCACATCAGGTGAGCAGTATTTCAGTATGTTCATATCGAGAACGCGTTTACAAACAGTAAATCAAGTAAAAATAAAAACAAGAAAATAGTACTAGGATGGGCCGAAGGAGCGGAAATGGAAATTGCAATAAAAGAAAAGAGGCTATTATGAATCGGGTTGGCAACATTTGCTCATTATGAGTTACAACAAGTCTTTTACATGCAAGGAATTAACTATTCTCCAAAATAACAGGTACTCATTTACATCGCGTACTAATGACGTGTAGTGGCCAGACTCCATTAAATCATTCATCATTGATGTAATTCCGTCATGATCAAGAGTATTTATAAATAACCAGCTATGTTTTAAAGAAAGCGTAGTGCACGTGATAGATAGTTCTGATGAGACATTTAAGTTCGGCCGCCGGTTTGATATTTTAGCTAGAGAAAATAACACTGTCACCAATAGTGAGGTTATGGTAAATTATAAATGTTCAAAAACGTAATAATTGCCGCACATGTATTTGATATGGTAGAGTCTGACCAGGTATGTTTGATTAGTTGCACAAAAAACCCACAGCAGACCTCTCTTTCGGAGATGTTGTACATACCCTATTGTGGAGAAACTATATTATATTCCTATGCCTCTTGGTTGCTACTAGTGTAATATAAAAAGACGCGTGTATGCTACCGACTGAGAAGGACAAACTGTCAGAATGTTTGAGCACAATAGAAAACAAATCACAAACTAATTTGATATTATCCGTTTGAATTATTTGTAGATTTATCACTACACGGTACGAAATGAAGCGAACATTTGTCTCTCAGATGTCAATTTATTTTACTCTCTTCTAATTTCACACGTCATTTTCGTCTATTGATAAACAATAACAATCGATATTACAAAAAGAGAATGCGAGTTATTATATGTAGGTAGATTGCAACCATCACGTCAAGGTAATAATGCTACATATCAAATTCTGAGGTATTACGTTACAGAATAACAACTTGGTATTATAACATGAGAACATGTTGGTGGCTATTGTACGCTTAACATCATTCGATGATATTGCTATGATATCTATTACTAATAGTACTTGATTATCATTATATTTTACTCGATGTCAACAAGAAATAGACTGTAAATAGGAGTGAGTGTTTCTAAACGCCAACTCAGAAATTTTTCAAGTTAATTTTCAATGAGATGATGAGGTCCGCTTTGTACTAGACCAACACACTTAGTTAGATTGTTTTACTGCTAGCACACTGAATCAACATTCCGCGGATAGACATGTCCCACCACTGGGACACATTATCCTAATTCTGAACTACCTGTCTTTGCCCCTTCTCCTTAATGCTATATAATTATGAAGTTTAGCACATTGTATCAAATATGGCAAATAATATTGCCAAACAGGTTTTACGTAAAAGAACGTCTATGTTACCAATGAAAGAGTATATATCCGGAATTCAAAATGCTGGATCTAAATTATTTTCATTTATGTAGCACACGACTCAAAATAGCACTTACTAACGCATTTAAATCAGTGAAAGGATGCGAAATACAGATGGAATACGTATTAAATGTTCTAGAAAAATCCATTAATAGTGTCAGAATCGAACACCTAAATTTAGCTTCAATTTTAATTGTAGCAGAATGAATACATAACACAATTTGTCAACTTAAATGACTATTTCAGAAAGTATGAAGATTCAGTTGTATGAACTGATCACAGCTATATCGTAACTGAACCACAACGCGTCAAACCGAACGATTGTCAGAGCGTAGCATATATCTACAGTTCTGCTAGTTGATGAATTAAGAAATAAATCATGGAAGCCAGAATGTGTTGGGAGTTTTAATATAGATTGGCGGATAACATTTACTAATATCCGCCAATCCATGTTAAAACTCAAAACACATTCTGGCTTCCATGATTTATTTCGATTCTGATATGACTAAGGGTACAAATACGGTAGTATATTTTGATTGGAAGACTATTTTTTATATTTATAGATTATATAGATTGATATTTACTTTTTCGGAAAATGTCGCACACAATTTATGCTGCCAATAGAAAAGTCAGTCACATTCACCGGCGCATGTGCTAATGATATTATACCGAATGGATAACTCGTTCGTTTGTTAACAAGGCGAAAGAAGGAGGTCATGTTAGAATGTATGCTATTACCGATATCTTCTTTTAAGTTTTAGTGGAATAAATTATTAGTTGTTTCCTACAGACAATACAGACAGTCCGATGCATTTACACTATAAGACATTAAATAAACTATATTGACATTCTTCCAACATGAACTGATGATAACCATAATCACATGGAACTAACACAAACTGTATTTGCTTTATGAAAAACTAAAATGGACACTCCTTCCTCCCAAAAAGAAACATCAAGATCAAACGTTGCCATGTTATATTTATTTACAGACTGACTTTATGTGTCATATATAGGACTATGTCAATCGATTGAAGTTTATAATCCTCATTTAAAGACGCATTGCATATTAGAGGAGAAAATAAAACACGAATTAATTGAATATGTACATTCTTTCAAATAAAGTACAATGTTTATAGCGCATGAATCATTAACCAACATTACAAGATGCATATATTTATTTATATTTATCAAATTCAGGGAACGATATTCAGAAAATAGCACAAAAGAATCCCCATAGATTTAATAATGTCCATTAACAGCATGATAGGTAAATTCATTTATGAAATGGATGTAAATATTGTCAATACAATGCACTAATCCACTACGAAAATCTCCTATAAGTGCTAAAACGGTAAAAAAAAGTACTGTCTGGGTATAGCAAAAAACAATTAATACAAGATTGACAACTTCATAATGACAAAAACAGCAATCTGTCAGATCACTTCTATAACAGCGAGTTATCACCTATAAACTGTCGTTACTTCTAAAAATACAATTTACCATTACATAACGCATCTATATGAAAAATAGAATGCCCAGATGCAATCATTTTATTGTACTAGAAGTCATGTTTAATGGTGGTTGTTCTTCATAATCTACATCAAACAAACGTTTAATGAAATATTCTGGTCTCCAAAGTGCTTTTAAATACTGTAAACACTATAACAATATAATACATCTTTTAACGCAGACTCTCAACACAATATCACTTCAATTATTTAATCTGTGAAAAAAGAAACAATTGGTCTCAGTAGTATTATAAAAATATTATTTAATTAATCCTTAATTTTTTGTAAATATTACTATAATATAATAATTTGTTCATCAATAATATATATAGTAGGCTACATGCTATTTAGTGTATATGTATTCTACTTCAGTAATAAGGTTAATGTGTTAACATTAATGGGTTATTTTTTTTTCTTCATCTCATCTATTTGCATATTACTCACAACTGGGTCTAATAAAAAAAATACAGCAATGCTTAAAAAAACACCACAAGAATTAACATTGTATATATGTCTAAAACCAAGAACATGTAGAAAAAACAAGGGATAGTCAGAAGTAGTAATGAGAAGGAGGACAGACAATACAATGGATAAAAGATACATACAAACAATGATCCACAAACATTAAGCAACACAACCCCAGAAATAATCGGAGATGGATTCAGGTGCTCCGGAAGAGTTGGCAGTTCCTGTTCAAGTAGTGCCACCTGCCTTCTTTGGTACTCTAGTTAAACAACCGGTGAAAATAATAAATGAAGAAAGGACGGATTTGTGATTACGAGTTATGATATTATACATTTTTCTATAGGGTCCTATTTCAAACTATTTCTTGTGGTGGATTGCATCTTGAATATTCTATGAAATTTATCTTGTCAAGGAATGTCCACGAAACATTCGATACAAATTTTCTTGCAAACTGATTTTATGGTTTTAGAGAAGAAATTTTAACTGTTATCCGACAGGGACATCTTGGATCCCCACGAAAAATGTAAAACAGAGAGACCACCAATGACCAATGACTTTATATGTACATTTTGGGTTTAATCAAATTTCTAGTTTCTAAGACAAAATGATTAATTCATTTTTTATTGGGGTACTATATTAAACTTCTTTTTGTGAGAGAGGATATCTTGTATTGCCAACCGAGAAACGAATACACACGTCTTAGGGTGTTATATAAAGAATCCATTCTACGTGTAGTTTCTTACAAGAAGATATTTAAGACAATCAGAAACATTATTGGCCATTGTGTTGTCTGTTCTTTTTCGGTATACTGATTACGACATTGCTATCTTCAAACTCTTCTTAGCCTAGCAGCTATACTATATTTCCATATTATATTTAATACCACCCAAGTAACAGATATGTCCAGTTTGAGCCGTTTGCTCTGGTTATCGTCACGAAAACGACAGAAATCTGAAAAGCTAACAGACTCAGATGACTACGAGGTAAGGTACACAACATAATGACAATACATCATATAACCCTGTGGGCCAGTTGAGCTAAAACTTATTTATGTTGTTTATTTAATTAATGACTCTGCCTAGGTAATGTGGCTTGCTTTATGATCGATTTCGACATTGTCAGACATCACGTTGATTTCTGTTCGACACAGCTAAATATAAAACTTGTCTTTCTTGACACTTAACTATTGGCCTACTATACCAATTGGTCAATACTATTACAATAAATCAACACAGAGTCCGATAACATGGTAAGATATTATCAACGTAATTAGCAATTTTCTAGATTTCTTCCTTACAAATCCAGACGCAATTTCCGTTGTTGTTTTTATGCCCTGAAATGTACTTGTTTTCGTTGTATTTACTTACACAGAGAGTTGGGGAAAATGGAAATGAAAAAAAGAAGAGGCTACTAGCACTAATTGGTTGAATATTGGAGCTGTCATGGCAATAAGGTTGTATTTGTAAAGTTAGTGGGTGGTAATATTGTTAGAATAGCTTCGTTATGCACATTGCTATGCTTTGATTTTGACGTATGGACATTCGTTATCTTATACACTTTTAGATATTGTTGCATCTCCATTTAATTAATTCATTGTGTTACATCAGGATTAGAATAACACGTGGTAGTACATGCATCATACTTATGTGTACAAAATGTAATATTTTTAACCGCATCGGTGGCGTAATGGTTAGCGTGCTCTCGGGTCGGATCAAACCAAAGACTTTAAAATTTGTATTTGTTGCTTCTCCGCAAAGTACGCAGCATTAAACAGAAAGAGCAAAGACTGGTTGGCTCGGAATCAGAATAATGTATCCGGGTGGAGCGACATGTCTCACCGCGGACTGTTGTTTCAGTGAGCTAGTACTATAAAAAAAAATCCAACTCTGCGTGTAGGTCTATAACAAAGCGGACCTCATCATCATTTCATTGAAAATATATTAACTTGTTCTCGCTATGATATAGCTGAAAAATTGCTGAAAAAGGCGTTAAACAACAATCACTCACTCCTGTAATATTTTATATCTATTTAATGATGGCTGTCTAAAGTCACTCTCGATTGCTATATTTTTGGCGGGAACTTGTGTATTGGAAGATACCGACAAACGTTATTATAGAAAAGTGTGTCGAGTATACCTTATCTCGGGTGGGAACCGAATACATAAACGTTATTGTCAACAGAGGGTTAGGGTTATACTGTTTAATACCACTTTCAACCATATTTCAGGCGATCAATAGACACTGCTTATATATGTAGATGTAATTCATAGTACCATGCACAATATCGGACTATATCGCCTCAGATCTGTACCTTAGCTTCATAAAATCCTAGTGTGAAATCTCTACTCTAACCTTAGAAAACCTCGTGGTAAATCCTCAGTAGGAATGTATTAGATGGCGTTGCATATATAAGCAAGAACATTAAACAAAACGGTACAAAGCAGACATGAACATCACGACTAACGAAAACATATGTGTTTATCAAGTGTTTTAACGTCAATAAAGGAATAGGTCAGATTATTACCCGCAATAAATCAGGTAAACAGAAAGATTCTATGATTGACACGAGTAATATAAAGTGTTTTAACGTCAATAAAGGAATAGGTCAGATTATTACCCGCAATAAATCAGGTAAACAGAAAGATTCTATGATTGACACGAGTAAACTATGGATATCAGGTCGGATATTTCTCCCTGCAATGCGACATCATAAACCAATCGTACCACCCTGGTGATGATTAAGAGAAGATACTAGACCTATTTCCATACCCTAGAGTTTCCTCTCTGTCCACAATTCACTGATATGTATAGGCATAAGAATTAACATGTTTACAATGGAAACGTAGATATTAAACTTAGTGCGCACAACACGTTTCTGGAATAACGTTCATCAGGTACGCTGAAAGTCAAAAATTCGAAAGGCAAATAATTAATAGTCTTTGGGAGCCTGGAAACCAAATGTCCTGAGCAGGATAGCCAAAATCTGCTAAGTCACCTATTCCGGAGGGAGGAGAACCTTAGTTTTAATAATAATTACATGATTTAAGAACATGACACGTCGATAAATATAGATTCTCCTTCAGTTGCCCGTGGGTTACAATATTTCTCCTCAAGAGAGTTAAATTAAAACTTTTAACCACAAACCGTCAGGTGAGCTGTTAAAATGTTTAATTTAACTCTCGCGATTGGAGAAATATCGTAACCCACATGGGCAACTGAAGGTGAATTTGTTTCTCCCATTATTTAACACGAACTTTATTTCAAAATTTGAAATTAATGGGGGGAAAGGCACGAGACATTTTAATCCTCTAGAGGGTTACAGATTTTTCCTTCCACCACTGGTTCAACGGGGTTAAAACGCTGTAATAATGGGAGAAAAGTATGTTCATCTTCGTCTTGATTTAAATGACAGGTAGTAATATAGCGATACTCTTTTTCTGTTAAGACAATCTGATTCAGCACAAGAAAATACAACGGAATTAAAGTTTATTTATAATATTAATGTAAGCGATAGCTTAGTGTACTATTTCACATTGACCTATTCATCGCTTAGAATCAACGTTGCAATATATTTTAATAGCCATCCAATCGACACACACATGAACAGTGCTAATAATCCATCACTAACTCACAAAATATGCATGCAGTAAAGCAACATAAAATAGTTGATGAAGACTAAATCTTATCTTAAGATACGTTAATTATATCACAGGATAAGATACAATTCCCTGGCCATCTTCTAGAATGTATCTATACAGACATTTTATGAACTGTTATATGAGGAAACCTTTCATCTTTAATTTATATTCCATAATGTTTTTGCATGTTCTGCAGTTCTCTGTCTTTCAATATTTACTTGACCAGATAAAATAAATAAAGGGCTATGCCGGATGACGTATGATAGATTTCAGCAAGTCGATAACAGCTCATCCTGCACAAGTTTTACTGCAATCAAGTTTGACTTGACAACCGTGACTAACAGACGACATCCGTTGGAATTTTACATGAAGCTCTTGTCACAATCAATTCAAAAGAAAATAAAATATATCTAAATGAGATGAAAAATTCAATTTTCTATTCCTTCCAAATATGCAAAATTTCGGAATAGTTCCTTTTCCATAAGCAAAATAGTCCAATTATTTTATAGGCACATAGCTAACTCATAAGATGATCATTTTGTAAAACAAATACTAGTATGCATTAAACGTGAATGAAAGACAATAAAGTTGGAATTTTCGAATTTACGCTATGTATGTTTCTGAAAGGGATTTGTTTACCCAATAAACTTCTTTGGTTGTATAGCAAGTTGCTCGTTCTCCTTAAGCAATATGTTAAATCTGCAACATATTGCGTGCTTGCATTTATTCATTTATCAGTTTTTACAAATGGTTCAGAAAATTCAGGTTGTCGCCAATTTTAATTTCTATTCATCTTTCAGAAATCATCTAACTGCATTCTGAGTAATTCTAAAATTAATGCAGATTTAATTTTGGGAAATATAGCAATGTCCCTGTGCACTAACATGATTACTGCAACAGATTGTTCCTGATTATTATCGGTTGCTCTACGAGGATTATACATTGTGATTTTTCAAACCAAACACAATTTCATTGTACAATGTTGTGTTGGTTACAAAAACCTAACATCATCACTTTAATGTCTAAAAAATCAAATTATTGATTGTGTGTCTAGTTTATTAAAATTGCCTGAAATTTGATTTGAAACCTTCAAAAATACATCTGTTTGACAAACAAATGTGCTAAAATTATTACATTAATCAAGATTTATTCATTGAAAAAAAACAATAAAAAATGTAAAATTAGAAAAGAAAAATGAATTTTCAAGATAGAAAAACGGTCATGATTACGTAATGTATAGTCATATCTTAGAACACAGTTTGTTAAATTCAATATATCATTTCTAAGAAGTGAGAAAACTTGAATTACAAGTGGTGTTTATGACAAATTGGTGAAAATGGGAATTACAACTGGTACGTTTGATAAATTACCAGTGGGGATATATATGATGTCTTGAGAGCTCGCTTTGATCAATTGTATTCTATTATTGATATTCATCAAAATTCTAACGTAGCAAATTCTGTATTATTTTATAAGTGACCTATAGTAATTTTAGAGAAAACTGAATTTGTTGATGTAGAGCGTTCTAGATTTTTACTGAGAAATATTATCACCAATAAATCTTTTAATATCTTTGTATTTTCTATTGACGTTTTGTTTGTATACGAGAACGTCATTGATATAAGAATCTTCATTATTAATACCAACTGAGTTGGCAGTGGTGAAATAACACTAGGGATATAACAAGAAATATACTACACAACAGCAATATAAGAGAAGAATAATATACAATAAGGGCCCTCGAAGTCGTGATCGTATGGTAGTTGGATTCACGACTACCTATGCAGTGCCTATCACCACTAAAATTGTGAATTCCAATCCCGCTTATGGCGATGTGTAGTATATTGTTACTAGATACAATGTTATGTGATAAATTGTCAGAGACTTGCGTCTGGTTGTTGGTTTCTCCGGTTTTTTCCACCAATAAAACTGACCGCCATGATATAACTGAAATATTGTTAAAAGTGGTGTTAAACACCACAATCCCAACCTTTAATATACAACAGAAAAACATAAGAGTGAACTAAGCGGACAAGTGTTATGCTAATGTGCTCCTGTATGGAATCACTTAAACCCATTTTAAACGTAAAAATGCTTTTTGTGCTTCAATTTTCTATATTGTATTACCTGTTATCACGGTTTATTTTCTATTTTATTCAATAACGGCAAATGACATATTTGTATTCTCCGTCGGGAGAACAAGGAGCTCCAATGACATTTTGTTTTTATGGTTACTAAACATCAATAGTACCCACAATGCTGTCTCAAAATCGAAAATAGCTGTCAGATTATTAAACAACTAATTAGAGACAATTAGTGTTATAGTAATAGTGTGTAACGTCAATTTCAACAATATATCAGCTATATCGTGGAGGTCAGTTTCATTATTAGAGGAAACCGAAGTACCCACGGAACACCACCGACCTGCCGCAATTCCCTGACAAACTTTATCACTTAATGTTGTATCGAGTACACCACGCCATGAGTGAGATTCAAACTCACAACAATAGTGGTGATAGACACTGATTTGATAAGTAGTTGTTTATCCAACTACCATACGATCACGAAAATGACGGTCCCCAGAGACAACTTAACAATTGAATTAAATATTACATACATAAAGGTGATCACATTGAATGTTGTATCGACAATGGTGATAACATATTTATGAGGTGATTGATTATTAATTATTTAATAACATGGTTAATTTTTTGTCATTCGATGGACGTCAGGTCAATGTCTGATACGACCAAAATATGACTAAAACACACAATCAAAAACACATTAAGATGACAGATTAATCGAGATCAACTTTCAGGAGCAGGGATTTGATTATGAATTTCTGATATGATCTGGATAATTTGTTTACTTATATTTAATTCATTTATCCAACTGCCCCGTGTTCAAGTATTTCCCATGATATTGAAATAAACAAAAATAAATATGCTGAAAAAGACTTGATATCAAAAGATCTCCATTATTTTTTGACAGCATATCAATATCGTAATTTTCTTTTGGTTTGCTTATGGGTTTACCAATTACATTTGTCAAGAAGAAGGTTCGCTGTACTACTTCCATTTAGGAGTAGTGCAAAGTTATCATGCTGCAAGGCAATTATTTTATTCCCCAGCAAATATGTGCACAATAAAGGTTGAATGAAAAGTTGATATCCAAATGTTTGTTGTATTAGACAAGTTAACTGAAAACATTTTGGTTTTATACAATCTGGACTGTGAAATGTTAATCTAGATAAAAAAAATAAAGGGTCACTGCTTACCAACAGTCCACAATAGAGGTTTCTTAATGTGAGGTTGAAGTCTCTTTCACGACTGGTTGATTTAACAAAAGATATTTACCAGAAACCATACTCAACTTCTTCACAGATAAAATCATGTATTTGGTCCTGCCAATTTTGTCATTGAGCTTAATCCGGGCTATATGAGTAAATTCCATATATTGAATATAATTACTATAAAAATAAAATCCCATATAGAATGTAAGAAACGTTTGAAAATACCAATGCAGAGGGGTAATCAGAAGCCGTAGATTGACAGACAAGACAGTGGCCACAGGAAAGAGGGGTAATCAGAAGCCGTAGATTGACAGACAAGACAGTGGCCACATGAAAGAGGGGTAATCAGAAGCCGTAGATTGACAGACAAGACAGTAGCCACAGGAAAGAGGGGGTAATCAGAAGCCGTAGATTGACAGACAATACAGTGGCCACAGGAAAGAGGGGTAATCAGAAGCCGTAGATTGACAGACAAGACAGTGGCCACAGGTCAGAGGGGTAATCAGAAGCCGTAGATTGACAGACAAGACAGTGGCCACAGGAAAGAGGGGTAATCAGAAGCCGTAGATTGACAGACAAGACAGTGGCCACAGGAAAGAGGGGTAGTCAGAAGCCGTAGATTGACAGACAAGACAGTGGCCACAGGAAAGAGGGGTAATCAGAAGCCGTAGATTGACAGACAATACAGTGGCCACAGGACAGAGGGGTAATCAGAAGCCGTAGATTGACAGACAATACAATGGCCAAAGGAAAAAAGAACAAACAATGATCTACACAACACAACACAGAAAACTACACGTTAAGCAACAGGAAACCCGCAAAAAGAGGGGTGGATACGAAATTTAATAATTTTCAAAGAGAAAAACAGAATACAAAAATTGGAAATAATTGAAAATTTAGAAGAAAAAAAGCAATATTGAAACCCACATGTTTATTTGAACAAATAGAATTTCGGTAAATCTTCATCTGTCATATATATGTAGACTTAAGATATCCATAAAGGATTTCAATGACAGTATATTTCCGATGCATTTGCTATTGATTATAATTGAAAAGTTCAAAATTGATATCTGTCTTCCTTGAGATTTATTGGATTGACAAATTAACGTAAAAAAAGGAAATGGGCGTGGCATGTCATGAAATAGGCAAGACCGCGACCATACTTAAAATAAACATGATGATGATGATGAGTGGGAAGGCTTTCACAACGAACAGTAAACGTGTATAACTTTTGTATGCAATAAATAAATAAATAAATAAAACAAAATGTTGTAAATTCTTCCCTTTTTCAATATCGATGTAGACAGATATATGATTGGAGATGCTAACAGGATTAAAAGTTCTTTATCATTTTGACAGTCTTACATTTCGCTACATTATCAAATTGAATGATTTTATTCATCCTATTATATTTGAAACCATCTTGTCTGGAATTCAATTGTTCTATGACATGTCAGAGCAAATAACAAATCGGAGGGCTTGTATTTATTAGTTAAATATTCGCTTGTTATACACCAAAGTATTATCACTTAATGAATTTCTATCTTAATTTGAAATGCTGTGCCCTTTTCGTTCACATAAAAACGAAACATACTCTGTACATTTGAACCTTTTAGTTAAAACGTATTGTATTGCATACCTTTTCAAATCAACTTATATTTCATTATTATACGGAAGCTTGTGTCTACAATTAAGATTATATTATTTTGGAATAAATATGTTATTTCTCATAATTAACAGTAAAAAAATTAATGAATAGTAATGATCAACATTATAACTAATCAAACCACATGACGAATTCCCAGGCAAACGTCTACACACAGAAATGTCAAGGAGGACATAAGCCGTCACATTCATGCACAAAACATACTGCATCCATCCAGTAGTCACTGACATTATAATTAAATATATATTTTACATTTCCTATATCGTTTGATATTCTTGTTCTAAGGTAATCTATCTTTGTAATTCGGTTGTTTCGAATCATTTCCATTCCGTCAAAATTTTGTTATTTTCGTCTGCCAGATCACGTGATTTCGATGGAACTGCTGGTCCTGAGCTTCCGGTGTCAATGTACACAACAAAAACTCCAATCGATATGTGCCGTTTTAACGTTCGATTCTCAAGTTAAAAATATCTTAACATTTTCTGCAATTAAATTATTTTATTTGTATCAAAGACTTCAACGCAGAGACAAATAATTCTTTAAAATTAAATTTGTTTTCTTTCTTTATTTGCGGCTGTCAGCATCATGAAACGAAAACGATCTGCCTTTATGTATATATTTCTTATATAAGACAGATAGTGGGGTACCGAACACCAGTATTTATTCAGCGGTTTCCTTGGCGTCTCCATATTACAATTACTTATAATCTACCGCATCTACGACTATGATATGCTGACGTTGTCACAGTAATAGCGTAAACACCGGACGTCGCCTGCCTATTTGTTCAGACGTCAAGACACAAAAAAGACGGAACGTGGTCGGAATTGACATGATTCGAAACAACCGAATTGTAGTACTGCTTCCTTAAAGAAAGGAAACATTACGTTTGTTTTGCCACAATTTCCACTCAAATTAATTATTTTCAATGTACGAGTATCTTATACCGCTGGACGGTAAGCAACAACAATAAATATTATTTGTAAAGGGACCGTCGTTGTGTGGTGCCGGTCGTGTCGTAGTTCTATTTACATATACCACGAGTTCGATTCTCGTCCACAGCGAAATGTACTCAATATAACTTCATGTGACATTTTCTCGGTGAGAAGAAAAGTTTGAATATACCAAAGGGGTAATCAGAAGCCGTATATTGAAGGAGGATAGACAAGACAATGGTCAAAAGTTTGAAGATATCAAAGGGGTAATCAGAAGCCGTACATTGAAGGAGGATAGACAAGACAATGGTCAAAAGTTTGAAGATATCAAAGGGGTAATCAGAAGCCGTACATTGAAGGAGGATAGACAATACAATGGTCAAAAGTTTGAAGATATCAAAGGGGTAATCAGAAGCCGTACATTGAAGGAGGATAGACAAGACAATGGTCAAAAGTTTGAAGATATCAAAGGGGTAATCAGAAGCCGTACATTGAAGGAGGATAGACAAGACAATGGTCAAAAGTTTGAAGATATCAAAGGGGTAATCAGAAGCCGTACATTGAAGGAGGATAGACAACACGATGACCAAAGAAGAGGGTCAAACAATGACATACCACACAGATGATCAACTATTGAGCAACACGAACCCAACAAGGGTGAACGTTGGTGCTCCGGAAGGGTAAGCAGTTCCTTGTCCGTTAGGTGCATCCGTCCTGTTACTCTTGTGACTTTCGGCGTGTCTATTGTTTTCTTCCCGGATTCCTCCACCACCCAATAAAACGAACCTCTCCGCGATGTAATTGAAACATTGTTGAAATGACATTTAACACTCAAAACCTTAACTCTTCTTAATGAATTTACCATGATCTTAGTCATGTGAAATTACATAACACAGATATCAACATGTTATCTTAAACTAATTATAACTGTTATACAGCGACAGTTAAAAACATTTAAAAAAAATCTAACTTTTTATTCCATTCAAATTATGGTATCACCATGAATATTTCTGAAATACTGCTGATTTACCGTGATCTTATGTGAAATTACATAAAACAGACGCATCAACTTCTAATTTAAGCTAGTTATAACTGCTGTAGAGCTACAGATGAGAACATTTAAAAAACTAACTTTTTTTTATTATTTCATATAAATTCTATTATCGTCTTAAAATATTGTACATGCTGCTGACGTGACGTCAAATAGCAATAAAAATTAAATGCAAAAAATCCCACACTGTCGGAACAATTCCAAAATATTGTACAAAAACAAAAAATACCACACTGTTGGAACAGTTACAGAATCTAATAGAAAAACAAAAAATACCACACTGTCGGAACAGTTCCAAAATCTAATAGAAAAACAAAACATACCACACTGTCGGAACAGTTCTAAAATACAATAGAATAAAAGGCCGTTGACCACTGGTCCCCCGACGCCAAGGTTATATCGTAAGATTAAATTTTGAAACTACTGTAAACTAGAGGGTCAGGTGAGCCTGTATCACTCATAATTCTGAAAGGGGACCACCCAAGGACCATTTTGAAGTATAAAAAAAGGGGGAGTAACTCTGGTTAGATTTGTCGAAAAATCATCATTATCGAACTTGACCTAGATATTCATGAGATACA
>MJUT01034425.1:1295074-1327516 GCA_002080005.1 Gigantidas platifrons
CAAGATTGAAGATAAATACAGTTGTACTGTACATATATGATTTAACCCAGTTAAGTTTAACACATTGTATTTGCTCAAACGAATGGAAGTCTACCCCACAATAAATTATAACAGAAGTCACAATAGATATATGGAATATAGTGTAAAATAAAATATTTTACGTAATGGTGGCACTGTATTTTCTCTGTAATTGGTCCGAGACTAAGCCGAAGGCCAATAACAAGGCCAGAGCATACACCATCACGTAATTATATCTTTATTAATTAACTGCTCATTTGATAAAAAGTTGTTGAGGTGTTTTGTTTCTTTTATGTGTAAACAATATACAAGTCTATAATTGCCATTACAGATTTACCATGACTTGTTATGTGATTTGATAGTGTCTCACGTGCAGATTCACACCATATATATATATATCTATTCTGTAAAATGTCCATATAATTAACATCCTTTTTTCACTACATTTGTTTCGTTATTTCTGTTCGTGCATATCTAACAAATAAAAAAGATTGTCTATTACTTTGGTGTCATTTTATATTAATTCTCTCTAACAAATTTACACCATATTAATTTTGTAATAGTTTTCAGTAACCTCTGTGTATCAAGTAAATAACATGTTTATTAACAAACATAGCAACTTGTAATGTCAATGGGAAATGTAATTGTTTTTTTTTCAATGAAAATAATTTACTTAAAAAATCATTTGCATTTGGACTCCTGGGACAACACAATTACAATGGTCACGCATTTTCCGACTGTAGTAAATTTTTCGCTGATACCAGCTACAATTCTTTTATTTATGGTTCCGCCGCATTTCTAAACAAACATATTCCAATTACACACTGCCAACTCAGCAGTAAATCAACAGCGTCATCAGGATATAGTTCCTTCCTTGTTGTATCTGTAGTAATATTTCAACTATAGTCTAGATATACCGGAATCCTGAATGGGCAGGATCGGAAGTCGGATATTAATAAACAAAAACTTGTAAACGTAAAAATATTGTTTTATTGGTATTTATGACAATAATGTAATATTTGACCAGAGTTTACGACTAGGTGCACACTTCCATTTTATTTCTTAATAGGAAATATACATTTAAACAAATTTGAGATAAATATCGGCGCAAATATTTTATGCAAGAGAAATATTATTACCTTGGTGATATATTTATAAATAATAAAACGCCAAACTTCTAAAGTTGGCATTAAACACGAATCAATCAATATAAATAATAAATGAAGCATTGTTTTTATATCGTATACCCTATTTCGTAGGTTAGAATGACTTTCATATATCAAGCATAACCAACTATATTGCAGTAAAAATTAAACAAGCGTTTTACCGTTCATCGTATTCCCTAACTGGGAGATAGATTACCAGACACAAGGGACCAGTTCTGCAGCCATATATATCGATTAAATGTACAGATAGTTTCTTTTCTCTAGTCCATTGAACTGTTATTTCTGTTCTAGCTAACAGGACAAAGTCAATCGGAGATTACATTTTATTTTCTTCCGCGTTTAGTTCAATTTCGGTCTTTGGATGTAATGTTGATCAAAATATCAAAACGAACATGCAACATTCATCAAAGCTACAATCAGCTCACCATTCTCATAAAATATTGGTCGTTTCACGATTGTTGCTTATAAAAGATCATAAATGTCAAAGTAAGATTTGTAAGTAATTTTATAGAATACAGTCTTCTATTAACCTTATAATCGGTCTATTAGATAACATCGCTATACAAATTTAATGTAAAGCTATATTTCCTATGATCAAAGCCACCGGAATCGGAGATAGCAAATATTGACAGCACAATACTAGAATACAATCGAATTATTGGTAAATTTAGAATAATGATGATTAAAATAAAATGGTAGAATGGGCCAATCAGCTTTAATATTAGACGTCTGATATTGTTATTTAATTTGAAACAGAAAGTCATATTGGTGGAGTAAATTAGTTCAATGATTTGATTGAATGATTTGTTGGTTGTAACTTAACGTTAAATGAGCAGTATATCATAACGTGGACAAGTGTACTAACAATAAAACATGTAGGTTATTAGTAGAGGTACCAGTGGAATGAATCTATATACGAATGTTTTGAATGACATAAGGAAATGAGTGCCATGATTCATGGATCGAGTCGGAAGGTTCTGCCTTTCAACGGACCACAAACGAAATGACCACCTTTAACAAATTGTTGCTCATAAGTTACCAGCAGCTTTCCTTTACTTGCAAGAATGGTTTGCATTTTCGACTCGCGTTGGAAAACCTCTGGGGGCCCGTTTCGAAGGGGTTGTACTCCGCAGAATCTAATAAATAATGTTAGTGCCGAAGAAGGTTTTAAAAAAGCGTCGAATCTGAGATAATGTTCTAAAAATGTTAGAAAAAATAAATCCTTTTCGAGAAACCTATACTATGTCCCCTGATATTTCATTGATATTGTTTTTGTTCTATCTTTCTGATGTCGTCACCAAGTGATCTGGTGTTGTGTTGCCATGAGTTCTATTACATACAACGACGATTTGTACTTTCTTTTAATAATTTAATAAAATGTATGTATGTGTCTCTATGTCTATTTTAAAATGCACATGTGCATGAATAATCGTTGGAATGATTCTGCTCCTTGTGGGAACTTTATTGGAAATAAAATATATAAACTTTCACAAGTATTGTTTTAACTCTGTTTTGGTGTAACTCAGATTTGTATCTTCTTACAGTACTCTACTGTACTAAGTACATTCAAATATTATCTTTTCTAAATATATGGTGGAAAGAAGTTAAAATCATTATAACCAATATTACCTATTATATTATGATTTAATAAAGCACTTCTTAGAGAGGTGAAAAATATCTCGTCAATCAGTTTACCTTTAGTTTTACTCAGGGATTTCTATTCCTTATCGTTATATGATTCTAATCAAGTAAGGATTAGACGCAATGCTCCCATTTACATTAATTTCTTGGAATATTTCATTATTGGTCAATCGATTTTCCTGCAAACAAGTGTTGTGTCATTGCACCTCTTGTCTATTGTCTAGTTTCCGGGAGGTGTACAATTTACGTGAGCCAATTATATCATGTTCTTAACATATACACACCAACACGACACAATTACATTAAAATGACTGTCAAGAAACTATTTGAAGATGTTTCCTCATTTCTAACTAATCATTTTTTGACAAGTCGTACGAGATAGGAACGGAAATTTATAGGAATGCATTAAAATTGGTAGATTGGTCGGAATTAGTTTACATGCTGTTTTGATATTTACAATTTTATATAAAAAAAAAGAACATTCACAGTGCGCACTCGTGCCAAGAACTATCAACTCCTACACAACAAAAACTTTGACATTAAAATCAGAATTCGGAGGTCAACATCAGGTCGTGTATACTCATTACATTTGTGTTATAAATCAGCCAAAATAAAGTAATTACATTGAGCAACATACTTTTGTAACAATGGTTCTTTTAAGTTTTTACTATTGTCATCGGTACAAGATTCTTTATTTCTCATAAAACCATAGTTGAAACAATAGTACAGAGAATTTGCCAATTTAACATAAATAGATAATAAATACACATGACAAGGCAAAATGGTCTACAAAATTGAATAATACTAATAGAAATGAAATAACATCTTTCTTTTTTTTTGGATGACAAACGTTTATTTTGTTTTATTTCGTTAAAAGATAATCTAGTTGTATAATAACATACCACAAAAGAAACATAGCACAGAATAAAAGAGCTACAGGTTCTTGATGTATATAATGCTGTATTGATTCGCAATCGCGTAACATATAACAAGACACAAATAATGTATAAAACATCGAATCAAATTGATCTGATTTAATTTGAAGTAACGATATTAACATACATTTAGGGAAGGAATGGCAATCTAACAGAAATACGACATTGACTTTACGTGACATATACCCATTAAATAGCTACACGTCACATGACCGTTATGTACTTTGGCATAAATCACATATCGGGATGACACCGGGCCAATATTTAATGTATGACCGGTGAATCAGTGATGATGAATACTTCATTTGGTATTATGATCCACTAGGTCATAATCAATAATAACAACATAAATAGTGATGGTCGGAAACAAGCACTTTGGTACATTAGAGATTTGTGGCAAAAATAGATAATATTAGTTTGAGTCGTAAACATACATGCCAAAAAAGACGAAATTATCTCAATTATTCCCAAAATAAAATATATAATAATGAATTAATGTTCTGTATATCTTTTTGTGTAGGCAAAAATACCAAAAACTAATAATATCAGTTCATATTCCACAAATTGTTTTAGAAACACAGCATTATATGATAAAGTATTAACAAAATCACAATTTCCCCACTCATATACTGCGGTAGACTTTTGGTAGGATGAGAAGAGGGCTTTTCCGAATTGAAAAATAGCCACATTTCTCTTCAATTTTGTTTTAGATTTATCAATTTGTTGGTCTATTTTGATTATACTAGAACATTGACAGACGTTTTCCACTGGACGTAAATTTTATACGTAAAGGATCATTTGTTAACGTACTAAGGAAAAGGAGCTGGTTCAACGACCGAAGAATGTACAGCCTAACCATAAATATGACTTAATTTTTACTCATGTTCTACATACATTATAATAAGGTTAAATGTTCTAAGCGTATTTTACTGCAGCTTAAATTTTAATTTTGAATATCAATCAGAATTTTTGTAATTTCAAAAGAAGCATGGTATCAGTGTTATGAGTAATTAAGTCAAAATTCATCTTTTATCCTGACCCGAAAGTAGAGTTTTCTACCCTGTCACAAGTGAAAGGAAAATATTTCTGAAATATTAATTCCTGGTTTATCTATTGCAGACTGTTGAAAAAGGGATGAAAATATTTTGGGTAATATTCCCATATACTCTAATTCTAAGAAAGTGTATGTGAAAAATATGTCATATATGTATATAGTATATAAAATAATATTGTTTTATTTTGCTTGTTTGAAATATTTATAATACATGTATACGTTTCATGTAAAATTAAGAGTTTAAAACTGAGTATAATGATGCTTTAGATTATTTCTTTCTAAGAAAGCAATACATATTATTTAATTCAAGAAGTAATATAATTATTTCAATATTAAATTAACAATTTTAGTATTTAATGTTTTGTAGATCTTTGTGTTTTCCTTTTGGCCATTTTGTTGTCTGCGGCAATCTGTCCTTCATTGATTTGCGGATTCTGGTTACCCATTTGGTTTCCTCAAACTCTTCTTATTGTAGCTATTTGTTTCTTGTCTCAATATTATTGAATTATGGAAACATTTTAATTTAACAAATACTGACAAATATTTATTCTATTTCAATATTCCTGTGGTGCTAAATTAATATCCTGATAGCTTTGTTTTTCTATAAAAACTGCTAGTTTATGCAACGTGGTAATAATACCTCAAAGGGTAGAAAGGGCATAATTTACTTGCACCACGATTCTATAATTGATGTTCAATGATAGCTTTATATCTCTATGTTTATTCTGTTTTAGATCCTACATGCTATTTGACAATCACTAGTAAGCATATTAAGGAATGACTAAGTACATATCGAATTAAGTGCGCAAAATGTGTTTCTGGAATAACCCTCATCAGGTACGCTCATAATCAAAAGATTGGAACGCAAAATAATTTAAAATTATTATATAGATAGGTGTGAATTATGGGGATTTATCCGTGAAATAAATTCCGGTATTTCACATGTGAAATATCAGTTTTTTCCCGCCGGAACTACTTTTGCAAAACTATAAGTGTGGTGGTTACGTCCATTCTTGTGCAACGGTGAATACACATACGATTGTAAGCTGAAAAAATTCCGCGAAATGTTATTGATGACTTTGGCACATAACCAAGATGACGTCATTGACGTCATATGAAGACTTGCAGTTTGAAACGTGAAGATTAGACGCTATTTGGCTTCGTATACGCTTCAATTGTGATTTAATTTAACTAAAATAAGCTTTCAAGGTAAGCATTTTAATTATTTTGTACATTGTTGTGAATATGAAAAATAGGGTTTCACATTTTCAAGATGGCAGATCCTTCCAACTGAACCCTGTAGTATCATTGCTCGTAGATTCACACGCGTGCAATCAAATATACAAATAAAAAAAATAATATATAAGAAATTTTGAAAGTCTATATAATAAACAGTATAACTAAATCATACATTTTGAATATCAAAATAAGACCACTCGTGACCGAATACGCATTAACGATTAAACTCGTGGAGGGAACAAGTTCCGCCCACTCGTTTAATCCTTATGCGTATTTTGGTCACTCGTGGTCTTATTTTGATATTCAAAATCTACGATTAGTTATACTGTATGTCTTTGGGAGCAAGTAAGCCAAAGGGCCTAAACAGAAGAAGACTTCATAAGTTTGTTTAACTTGTCTAATCCATTTCGTCTATTTAATTGGCAAATAAAATATGCTTAAAGTAAACAGGATAGCCAAATTCGTCAAAGGTCACATATGCCTGAGGGAGGAGAACCTTAGCTTTATTACATTACATGCTAACTCCCTTTACCCATTGCTTGCCAAAAAGATAAATATATTTTAGACGGAAAATGTTATGCATCAACAACTGGTTTAAAAAATATCGCTTTCTAATTTGTTGAAATATTATTTTTCAAATGTCCTGGGACATCAAACTACTGCTAAAATGCTTGTGTTTCAGCATGTTTGATAGCTTTATTACACAAATCAGCCCACCTATGTTGACAGGATATATTTATATCAGATACTAGTATCTGTATTTCTTCGCTAAAACTATTAAAGTTCTATCGGATCAAAATCTATCAGAGAATTTCAGTACGGTTTTCTCACTAAAGCTCCTCAAGTTTGATCGGATCATAATTTGCTATGGAATGTGAAATAATTGGCTTCCGAATTGAAAAATAATAAGTCCTATTAGATCAAAATTTGGCAAAGATGTTTTATTCCTTTTTCACACTAAATTCAATCTACAAAAGTTCTGTCGGATCATATGATTTACTTATTTCTGTTTTTTATTTTAGCGTTTCGACTACACTGTATAATGAATAAACGTTAGAGAAAACCGACGGAACAATCAAGAATATACCATCTAGAGACACAGGCGATATTGGGCACAAAGCGAAGACAAACAGAGCAATAAACACAACACTGAAACCTAATAGGATGAACAACATGGACCCCGTACAAGAATAGGGGTGAATCCAGGTGCTCGCCAAAGTCAAGTAGTTTCTGTTTATTATAAAACACACGCCGTGTTATTTAGAGTCAAGTCCAGTAAAAGTCGTGTCGCTGATTGAGCAAGACTAAAAACAGGAGTTAACTCATGTTCTCCGGAAGGGTAAGCAGTACAATTTGTTGGTACAATTACAAAATATACAGCAAAATTTGAGGGCAGTCAATTAATGTCTATAGAATTGATAAATTTTGTTCCTGCTAGCATTCATAGCCAAGATAACTCAGCTAATTAATGATGTGGTAGGATTTCCTTGTTTTATGTTAGTGGTCTGCATTGTTATTAAAAGTATTTGAAGGAAGAGTGCCAATCACGCTAAGATATCATCATGTATTAATCAGGGGAGCTGTTTGTTCCTGATCAGACATCTAAATATATATAAACCTGGTGCTATTTTTATTGCTGATGTGTACTAAATGTACAAGTCATAATACATTATTGAGACATTGTTTTTGTAGCCATGCCAATCTACCTGACCAACTACATTCAAATGAACTGCTTCCCCAGACAAATTCGATACATCTAACACATACATGTACACATGACAACTTACTTTCTTGACTTGGTAAATGCACGTCGATAAAAATAAATGTAGTTTTATGGGAGAAAATATCTCCTCTGATTAATTTTGAATATACTTTGGTCAACATGTTGATAAAAATGTCCTTAATAGACCGGTCAGCTATTTTGATTCTCTTGTTACTGTGTTTTAATTATAGTCTCTCTTGATATTTGATAAACGTTAGTGTTTTAAATACAATGGAACCTGTTGAAACCGAAAGTCCTTGGCACCAACTTTTGCGTCCAGGATAGACATGTGTTCAGTTTATAGAGGTTAAATTGACAAAGACTTCGTATATTTGGAACTTTATTTAATGTTCAGTTTATGCAGGATTTCGGTTTATTCGGCTTTCATTGTATTGTAATCCCCCCATGTCTACCTTGGAATTAATTGATTTGTAAATTTAGACGAAGCTGTTTTACAGCCACAATAATAATTCAATGGCAAACAGCAATAGTTAAGAGAGATGTGGTCTTAAAGTATCTTAAATGTAAGCTAGTGAAGATATCTTAAACCTATAGTAAATGAAATCAATCAAGACTTGTCACAAATTATTTAGTTTTAAGTGTATTTGATTATTATAAACTTCAATACTTCTATATGGTTCCATTTATCTACTGATGTACTGACAGTTTAAACAAATTGTAAATGGTCGACAATATAACAAACCAACAACATGAACCATTCCCCTGGTGAATCGCGACCTTCAAAACAAGGGAAACAACAACAATAGTCGATAGACGTCCTTGTAATTCCCATATATAAAATTGTATTAAACTGCCATCATCGTCCTAAATATAACCAATGAGAAATAAATGTTTTAAGATACCGAAGGGGTGAGTAAGCAGAGGCTGTTAATCAAAGAATGACAAACAACACAATGGCCAAAATAAAAAGGACAAACAATAACCTACAAAACATTATACAGACAGCTAAGCATTGAGCAACACGAATCTCACTGGTATTCCGGAAGTGTAAGTAGTTCCTGCTCTTCTAGTGGCACCCGTTATGTTACTATTGTACAACACGAATATAATCTTGAATGGTAAAAAACACATCATCAGCAGCAATAAACACATGAATGATTGGTGTATTTATCATATTTACATAAGAAAAGAAATTAGTCCTTGCTAAACTAAAATAATTTGTAGTCAAATTCAATCGTAACAACAACAAGCTATATAGGTATCGAAATAGTCATCCCTCTTTGGACAGTGGCATTAAAAAACAAGTGACATCTTATAAGAGGTTGAATTCTCACAACTTACAACTATATAATTTTCAAAACGGTAGGTTTAATCATAATGGTAGTCGGGCAATTCATTTTAGTAGAGTAAAACTATGGAGAAAACGATGTTTGATTGTGGATTCGGCTGCGCCGTTTGGTTTGATAAAGATGGAGATGATTTCTATAATTTAGAATAAATTGCTATATTTCTTATCCATAATCATTATATAAATGTAGATATATAAATATTTAGGGAATATAATATCATGATGAATAATATTCTAGAAGCTAATAGCTTCCATATAAGAAGTCAATTAAGATTGTATGTCGCTGAATATTTACAAATCATATCGAAGTGGCTTCTCATATCTACAATCTAAATATTCCTATTATTTAGTATGTATATATTTCATTGTTTTTTTGTAATATCGTGTGTACTTTTCGCGACATTTAGATGTATTATTTTGGGTCTTCTACTTAGAAACAATGATTCTTAGGCATATTTTTGCATAAAATGGAAATTCTTTACTTTTCTTGGTATCTAGAAGAATGCTAAGCTTTCCATAACATAGAATTGATTACAACTGTAGAAAGTCATCTGTAGCAAGTATTGAGAACTCCGAGACTCGTGTAATGGTGAGTGTTAACTTGATAACAGTACAGGAGATCGTCACACAATCATTTTATTTCAAATTAAAAGCTTCTATCATGAGATTAAGTAGACCCGACCAAAATTAAGTGAACAAAATAAATCTAATGTGATCTTACAAGAAATGTTTTGAATAAAATTTAATGAAGTGTTCAGGTTTTATTTATTTCGTTTCTTTATTTTCTCGAATGTCTGCATTTGCTGCCAGTCATTTTTATCGAAGCACTTGAATTTCAATCTATCACTTGGCACGACTTTGACAATAACATATTATTCGGTAATCAAATAGAATACGGATTTCTAAAGAAAATAGACTTAACATTGATAGAAATGTACTGGTTCCACTTGGTGAATTATATAATGTGTCACACTGATATACAACAAGTCAGGCGAATTGATATATCATCATTTATAAGCTTTATCTCAACATTTTCGACTGTTTACCTAATTAAGAGAATATGTTCAAGGCTGAACGAGGAAAAACACATTCTGAAACAGTACACAGTCAATTATGAGACTGTTGTAACGGTTGAAAGAGGAACAACACATTGTGAAGCTTCACACGCCCAATTAAGAGACTGTTGTCACGGCTGAACGAGGAAAACACATTCTGAAGCGGCACACGCCCAATTAAGAGACTGTTGTCACGGATGAAAGAGGAAAACACATTCTGAAGCGGTACACGCCCAATTAAGAGACTGTTGTCACGGCTGGACGAGGAAAACACATTCTGAAGCGGCACACGCCCAATTAAGAGACTGTTGTCACGGATGAACGAGGAAACACATTCTGAAGCGGCACACGCCCAAATAAGAGACTGTTGTCACGGCTGGACGAGGAAAACACATTCTGAAGCGGCACACGCCCAATTAAGAGACTGTTGTCACGGATGGACGAGGAAAACACATTCTGAAGCGGCACACGCCCAATTAAGAGACTGTTGTCACGGCTGAACGAGGAAAACACATTCTGAAGCGGCACACGCCCAATTAAGAGATTGTTGTCACGGATGAAAGAGGAAAACACATTCTGAAGCGGTACACACTGAATTAAGAAACTATCATCAAGGATGAACAAGGAAATCCACATTCAGTAGCCATATAAAATCAATTAAGAGACTGAACTGAACGTCGAAAAACACATCATTCTTATACGGGTAAGTGTAAGATAATTACATTGCGATCAGTGATTGTGTCTTTCAATTACTGGATATGTAAAGAAAATAGTATCAGAATCAAGAGATCTATGAGTACTGAATCTATGTTTAATTTAGTAACACAGCTCAGTTCTATAACATGTGAATACCACTAAAATTGTAACCTCGAATTTAAGCTTCCAATTAATTTAAAAATAGAACTCGATTGTTCACTACGTACTGCATGTACATATCCCACATAATTACTGAAGATACATGCAATGCACTGTAGACTAATTATCCGTTATATTTTGCGCTATTTCAAAAGAGGTTAGTGTTAAGGTTATGGTGTTTAACGCCACTTTCAACAATATTTCAGCTATATAGTGGCGGTCAGTTTTTTTTCTGTTAAGGGCCCTGTCGTAAGTCACTGACAAGATATATCAAATAATTTGGTATTGAGTATACCTCGCCGTGAACGGGACTCGAACTCATAACGTTAGTGGTGATAAGCACTGATTGCATAGGTAGTTGTAAATCTGAAGGGGATAATAACTGAGTTCAATTGTAAAATACTGCTATTTAAATATACAAAAAAGTATATTTGTTAACATTCAAACCAATTTTTAATTCCATTTTGAGCAATTTACCAGGTATATCTATCCAACTATAGTTTCACTGAATATTAATTACTTAATAATTTAAATTGTAACATAAATACGCATTTTTCCTTTGATGTTTTTATGCAGTAATCAACTTAAAAATAGTGAACTTTTACAAACCATGGTCTAACATGAAGATCTTGATGTTATTCCATGACTATGACACCACATGATAATAATAGTAAAGTTTCTATGGAAGTGGGAGGATCTTAAGTCATGGTTTAATATAAAGATCTTCATGTTATTCCATGGTTAACGCGGACGTCGAAGAGAACACCCAATTGTCAATCGTGTAATTTCTGTTACTCATGAACTTATTTCGTAAGATTCATGGTATATATAATACTAATACTTTAACTGTGTAATCATTTTCAAGCATTTGTCAAATAGTTCGAGGGTTCGTCACTTATAATATATGGTACTTGTACTTTTTTGCCATAGTTGACATAATTTTTACTTTTCTTGCACTTTTATGTAAATTTATTATAGCTGAGATAAATATAAATGCCGTTATCTACTTACGATTTAAGTAACACAATTACTGTCTTGTAATCCAACTCAATAAAGCCCCAACCAATTTAAAGCTTATGGGTGCACTCGACTCTGTCAACACGGTGTATGGAGATGTGATGTTTTACTTTCCTTTAAACTGTTTATATATTTTGATTGTCAATGATCTCAGTATATTACGCATTCCATTTTTCCTCAACAATTTGATATTGTAAACAACACGTCTAAGAGGTCCAATCGCAAACATGTTCCAGTAAAAGGTACATGTGTTTCAATGTATTTCGCGTGGCAATTCCTGGATTTTTTTTAGTATTGACAATAGCCGGAAATGTACACACAAAAAATAAACATAAATATACAAAAACAGACGTCTTTTTTTACGATTTATACACCAATTTATATTTTCTCTCCAAAGAAAAACGTAAATTAAGAGTAACACTTAAATGCAATTGTTTTCAGTTCTCCATCTGAGATGTTTTAATTATGTGCCATCTTTGAAGCTTGCAAAATATAACAAGTGATTGCTTACGAAATAAGAGAGGTATATTATATAATAAATATAAAAAAAAAGAATATTAATTAATTTTGAATGAGTTCAACAGTAATAGATGATCACATAATTATTCATAATGACGTAAAATATTATCTACAAGACATTTTAGAAGCAGAAAAGATACAAAAACTGTACATTAATGTTTTAATAGATATGTTATATGTCAAAATACTATACCGTATTTTATTTTAACAGTCAACTAAATAAATTACTTTTTACACTTCATTTGCAAAAATACTGACATTCACATACATCGTAAGTTCATCTAATGAATGTAAATTGAAAAAACAAACATCCTAAAACTGATTAATAACATATAGCTATATTTCAAAGTTTGTCCGAACATCGCAATTTTTTTTTGGAGGGGGATGAGGAAAGCGCGTCCAGATTCTTGAATGAGAAGATTTGAATCAGCAATGAAATATCATTCTGTACATAATTTTTATTGTGACTGCCTGTTGCTGGTAAACAATTGTATTAACACATATGTGCTAGTAAGTAATCTTGAATAGTAAACAAGGTGCATACAATATGAACATATTAGAGGGGATTGTGTTATTGAACAATTCACAATTCGACAAGTTCGAAGTAACGAGTACCACAGAAAATGCACACGAACATCCCTCTCGCTATAATTTAATTTATATTTGTCTAACCAGTGTGTTTAAGCTATATCTTATACACTTTTGGGTCTCTTCAATCGTCTTTCTTGTTTCCCTGTTCGAACTAAATATTGTACCTTTCAAATATGACATTGTACGTACTGAGAGAGTGCAATATCGTATTCCTGAAATCCCACATTTCTTTTCGTAGCAGTTACTTATGAAACCAATAATTCCGTCTTAATTTCCTGATAGCAGACAAAGATAACAATACGATTTCCTCCCTATTGAACAGTCTTATAGAAACCGCGATACAATATGATAACAATAAAGCTACATATTATTTTATCGAAAAGACAACTCCAGCTATAAAGTGCAAGTCTTTCTCCAAGAGACCGTCGTTATTGATGATTGGACATTCATTTGAAAAGATTTGTTTAAACTTTGAGTGTACCTTATAAAGGTTATTGTAGAAACAAACTTTGTACATTATAAAGGTTATTGTAGAAACAAACTTTGTACATTATAAAGGTTATTGTAGAAACAAACTTTGAGTGTACCTTATAAAGGTTATTGTAGAAACAAACTGTGTACATTATAAAGGTTATTGTAGAAACAAACTTTGTACATTATAAAGGTTATTGTAGAAACAAACTTTGAGTGTACCTTATAAAGGTTATTGTAGAAACAAACTTTGTACCTTACAAAGGTTATTGTAGAAACAAACTTTGTACATTATAAAGGTTATTGTAGAAACAAACTTTGAGTGTACCTTATAAAGGTTATTGTAGAAACAAACTTTGAGTGTACCTTATAAAGGTTATTTTAGAAACGAGTCGTGTGCACTAAATTAGATATCTACGTTTTGGTTTCCTTGTAGTAAAAACGTAGATATCTAATTTAGTGCGCACGACGCTTTTCTGGAATAACCTTCATCAGGTACGATCAAAATCTAAAAGAAATTAAGGTGGACATGCGATGTATGTGAATGTCAGTATTTTTGCAAATGAAGTGTAAAATGTGATTTATTTAGTTGAGTGCTAAAATAAAATGCAGTATAGTATTTTGACATATAACACATCTATTAAAATATTAATGTATATTTTTTGTATCTTTTCTGCTTCTAAAATGTCTTGTAGATAATATTTCACGTCATTATGAATAATTATGTGATCATCTATTACTGTTGAACTCATTCAAAATTAATTAATATTCTTTTTTTTATATTTATTATATAATATACCTCTCTTATTTCGTAAGCAAGCACTTGTTATATTTTGCAAGCTTCAACGTCTCGGATGAAAAACTTCAGACAATTGCATTCATGTGCTACTATTAATTTACGTTTTTCATTCGCGAGAACATATAAATTGTACGCTATCCATTGTTTTGTGAAAGCTTTGAAATACTAGTTTATTCTTTAGACTTGCTGCAAGTCCCTTTCTTATTAAGAATCCATTTACATAAATTGTTGCTATGAAAGTTGAAATCTTTACTGATCACTTATATTTTTTAAATATTCAGTAAAGAAATGTTGTTAGCATTGTTTATTTGTTTGTTTGATGGTGTTTAACGCCATTTTCAACAATATTTCAGTTATATCGTGGCGGTCAGTTCTATTGGTGGAGGAAACCGGAGGGCCCGACGAAAGCCACCGACCTGTCGCAAGTCACTGGCAAACTTTATCACATAATGTTGTACACCTCGCCCTGATCGAGATTCAAACTCACAACATCAGTGGTGATAGGCACTGATTGCATAGGTAATTGTAAATTAAAACATCATACGATCCCTGCCACAACAGCCCCTTAAATGCTGTTAGTAAATATAAGTGGTCAGTCAAGATTTGAACCTTATAACCAGTAATTTTTAAGATAGTATCAATAGGAAAAGGATTTGTAGAATAAATGTATAGTGATTCTTGTATAAAGTTGCTTTGTCTCATTTAAGACACACGTTAATTATAGCAACGATCGGCTATATGCCTCAACTATATATCATAATGATTCATTAGAAAATGTTGGCATCTTAAGTGTTATGATAATTATACAAACCTCATCGCGCAAATATAACTCAGTAAACTGTGAGTGGTTTGGCAGTACGTTGGTCCTTTATCAATCTGAACCATCGTCAACATTTTGTAGATTTCATTCTTATAACCATCAATTGGTTTCCTTTGATTATCATAAGCATAATGTTTGTCTACACTTCAACGACTTCATCTGTGCATTTATCAAAACAATTGTAAATATCACATCTGTATAGTTTATTTAGATTAATTTTGTTTATTCTTCTGTTTTATACCATTGAACATTGGTGCATAACCGTGTTAGAATCATTTTATGTGAAGAAAAAAACTGTAAGTATATGATAAAACACAAGATAGGATGAATGTTATCTGCGTGTGGTCTTTACATGTTAGTGCTGAAAGGTTCTCTTTTTCTTTTCGTAATCTCATTCTCCGAGTCAAGGAAAAACTAACGTACATGATGCTAATTTCAGCTACGGAATAATCAGAAGGCTTGTTGTAAAACATGGAGTGGAGTCTGGAGTCTGGGCAATATTGAATTTATAATCGACTCCAAATATGACTCAAATAATGACTCCAAACTCCACTCCAAAACTGACTCCAAACTCCACTCCAAAAATGACTCCAGACTCCACTCCATGTTTTACAACATGCCTAATCAGAAGCCGTAAATAGAAAATGAGCAGGCAGTACAATGGCCATAAGAAAAAGGACAAACAATAATCTACAAGCACTACACGGAAAAATAAAGATTAAGCTACACGAACGCCACGAAACACCGAGGGAGCACTCGGATGCTTCTGTGGGACCCGTCGTGAACGCCACACAACACTGAGGGAGCACTCGGATGCTTCTGTGGGACCCGTCGTGAACGCCACAAAACACCGAGGGAGCACTCGGATGCTTCTGTGGGACCCGTCGTGAACGCCACAAAACACCGAAGGAGCACTCGGATGCTTCTGTGGGACCCGTCGTGATACCGTTAAACGAAACGAACGTCGTCTGGTAATAGAAATTCTGCTATTCGATGTAACAATATTTTCCTTTTAAATGACACTCCTGTTTTGTCATCAGTGAAACAAGAACATGAGAAATACGTATTAAGCTTCATGACAAATGCTACAATAAAAATTAACACTTCTTTATCCAAGAATCAAAGCAGCTTATAAATAAGTGATAAATAAATTAACCCATATACATTATAACACAAAAATAATAATAATCGTTTGCCAATGTTATTGAAACATCATCATTGTCTAAAAATAATATCATGAGTAGATATCATTACGATCTTTTATACCAGATAAAAGCAAATCTTGTACAAGTGGTTCCTACTACATAGGAAATAAGGTATATCTATATTAGATCAAGAAGAGTTTGAAGATACTAAAGGAGTATGTAATCAGAATCCGTAAATCAACAATATCACTTAATTCAAGTATTTGTCAATTGTCCGATATATTGCTGAAATATGTAATTATGAGATTTTAGTGAATATCAGGATTCACGAAATTCCATATGTGTTTGGTTGTCCTAGTGAAAACAAATGTCAGTCCTCATTAATTTTCTATTGCAAAAGACCAATCTGGTGTCAGTCCTTAGCCAAATCCGCCCAAATTTTGCTGGTCATGTCTGAAAAGGATTGACCAATTTCGTGAACTCTGGAATATTTGTTACATTTATCCAGTGAAGAATGTACTTAGAAAAGTGAAAATACAGAAGAAAACAAAAAACCGCTATATTACTGATACTGTTAAATGATTTGGTACAATTTATTAAACACCCTATATATAAGGATTTGTATAGGTCACCGTTTAAAATCACAAATGAGCGTATCCATAGTATAAGCATGAAAAGTCTATTTTCACGTGAAATATTGTATTTATCAGGCTAATTTAAATTATTGCAACAAATTAAAAATATCTGCAAAGATAATTTTTATATACAGTTTGTTTTGTTTTCAGGAGATTAAATTTACTTGCTACAAATCCTTTTCCTATTGATAATACTGTAAAAATTACTGGTTTTAAGGTTCAAATCTTGACTGATCACTTATATCTACTAACAGCATTTCTTTAGTGGATAGTAAATATAAGTAGTCAGTCAAGATGTAAACTTTCATAGCAACACATTTATTTAGAGGATTATTAATAAGAAAGGGCAACAATAAGTCTAAAGAATAAACTAGTATTTCAAAGCTTTAACAAAACAATGGAAAACAATATATAGTACTATTAATATACATTGCTTCACATCAATATTAGAGACACGTTCTACATGTATGAAGAAACGGAGTAACTTTTAAAGTTTGTACATTAAAATAACCATAAATTATGATAATGTGCATTTATACGGTTCAACAAAATGCAACTATATATACATTCGTTTTATTACAAGTAAGACAAGTTCGCTGGCTGTTTGTCCATGTCCGCCCAATATAATTGCTACATGTCTATTTTGATATGTACATCTCGACGATAATATTTAATAGTTCATCTTGCATGATCATTATTCGTTTTTGTGGCGGCTACAAGGCTCTCATCATCATTATAGGAATTCAATGCAAGATGTCTTTAACGTGCAAGGATATTAGCATTCTCAGCAAACACGTTACTCACATTGGTTTACGGTCGGGCTTTCCGTATTATTACTGGACAAACTCACATCGAGGGTGCACCCTCTATCCGACACCATGAGGCGCGATGTTCAGTGATGTTTAACAATTCCACTGATAACTTATTGTTAATACAAACTGAATGTGTGTTATTAAACAATTTGTTCATTGTATTTTACCTTGCCGTTTTCATTTTCTTTCAGATTCGAAATCGTGGTTAGATTGAGGAATTTCTATACGAGTTTTTGTCCTTCTACGGAAAAGAACGTACATTTATTTTGATTCTTGATCTATGTCAATGCTTAATGTATTCTGATTATTTTAAATACAAAGTACTTAGTATTTCGTATGTGTAAATAAACGTTGAAAGAATACCAAAGAGGCCATCATGTGTGTGTTTTATTACATTGAAATTATCATTGTCCTTTACACTGATCTTGTAATAAATGGATTGACATTTCCTGTAGACAGGGGATTCTTATAGGTCTAAAGGTGTGATTCAATGTAAATGAGGAAATAGTTTATTTAACCATCTTCAGTACATGTTTATATCATTAGGTCCTAGAATCGTTTCAAACGTCCTAAGTATACAGTTAGTGTCGTTTTCATTGCTGTAGTTTTCACAAGAAACCAATTTGTTTGTAAACAAACATGACGTTTATTTGTTTGCAAGGATCATATTACCCAAACATATAATCAGTTTCTCCCTTATCAATTAATGAAACAAGACCATACAATTTATGCTAATCAAGATAATGGTCATTTCCCAGCTTATCGTAATTGAGAATGATTAGAAAATGCTCCAAGCTATTTTGACATGATGGCACGTAACAATTTCTCAAGAAAGCATGTAATTTTAAATGACCAGTGTCAGCGAGGGAGAATACATTATATGTTTCTGAGTATATAATGTACGTATCTTTATTTCTCGATAAATAGGTATACAGACTAGAGAAGGGAAGACTCCAAAGACATTTTCTTTACTAAATATTTCTTATTTGTTTTCATATAACAAAGTAATTAAATTTCATATGATATTTATCGGGAATAATAATATTGGGTCCCTTAATGTAAAAGTAAATTTTTAATTCCTTAATGTCCTATTGCTTAAGCTTAAATAATTGGTACTGGACGTTTATCATTAAAGAACGATTTCAATTATATATTAGTATATAGAAATACATGTTATTAAAATAAACACAGAAGTTCTTATAATAAACAAACGAAACAAAAATAAGCACCAATTTTCATAATTTCTTGAAATGATATTTTGATAGTATTGCTTTCTTCTATTTTACATTTGTAGACATTATGTTCTTCCATTTTAGTTGTATTAGGTTTACACAGATGTTTGGATTAACTAATGGCTATATGGACCATAACACGAACTACGTGTATCACATCAAATAGGACAAACCAATGAATTATTGTTGTTTATGTAATTTATGATATATATACAATAAGATAACAATAACATACTAGATGATCCCTCTAGCTAAATGTAAACAATATTATTTACCTGTATTTAGTGTAGATCAGAAGAGAATCATTAGAATAGCGTTAGAGTCGAGTATTGCACATTGTGTATTGGTAACATGAATGCATTCTTTTCCTTTGATCTTTTTATGGTTTATTTACCAGAGAGTAAGCAACAGCTAAGAACTATGAAATAAACCACGAAGATACGAGATATTGTACACTTTAAATCTGGGCAGTAGTTTAAATTCTCTTAGAGAACCGTGGAATAATCAACGATCTAGATGCGATATTGCATGGATTCATGTTACAAATCATTTATACCACGGTTTTGCGAGTTAAAAGGTTAAACAAGCACATGCTTCTAGTTATATTGTTAAATCGTTTAACTCGAAAAACCGTGGTAAAAATATTACATATACTATACACACAATTCGGTCAGAGCTAAAAATAATTCTAACACTGAAATTACAGAATGCTCTTTAACAACATTTTTCAACACGTTACCACCCACTATTTTCACACCCCGTTTCTGAGTCATTTTACATTGATATCGTGATAGCTTACTTAATTCAATAATGACATTATTGTTTATATTACTTATAAATAACTTACGTGCGGGAAAAATATTTTCTTTTTATATCATTTTTATTATTTATTGTATTTTACGATTTTTACGATAAATATCAGATTTGAAATAAGATTACTACAAAGTGAAAATAAACGAAGTGTTTCATATTTTCTGCTTCATAAATCACATGATATGCTGAAAACGAACAACAAATATCGGGCCAGATTTGACAAATCTAAACAATTTATTATTTAATAGAAAATAACAAGATTTTTTACAGATTTGTTTCGGATAATAATATCCTAATTTGATGTAACAGATGGCAATACATTGATTTATATGTCGTTTTTAAGTTTTCATTTTATTTGTACATCGAGAAAGCTAATAGAGTGGAAAAGAGAAATTAAAAAGTAAAATATGAATAAAATGTTATCTATTGCTAACCCCAAAAAAAGGGTTAAACGGAAAAGACATATGTTATTTTTCGATTTATGAAATGAAAAGGTTTTTTTTCCCGATATATACAGAAAATATAATAGTTAAATAAACTCATGATTTACAAAAGTGGGATATACATATTGACCTAGAGTGTTGCTATGAAGCATCTACGTAAATCTCCGTTATGCATTTTTTTGTTTGTATATTTGTTGGGAATAATAGAGCAATTGTGTTTTATTACTCTCAAATATTTCCGGATTATTATACAAAAAGGCGAATTATGCAGAAAAAGTGAATATCTAACACACTGTCGTACTCTACGTCCGTATCTCCATATACTAATTTCCATAAAATATATATAAATGTCACCTACATTCCTGGATTTTCGCGCCCCTGGTGGTCGAATAAATTGAGTTCACTAGTACTTATCGTAGTGATAATAATATAACTTGTCATGTCTTATTTATCAAATTAAAAGAATAAATTAAACACACATACAGTTTCGTAAATTTAATAACACAAAGGTTAACATTCGTGTCATCTTGGGGCAAATAATAACGTAAATTATCATAGTTAGTATATGCAATGTATCTAGTACGTATGTTTATTGTCAGTCGTCCTGGAGACGGACATATTAAACAGGATGCTGCACTTGCGGAATGCCTGTAATGTTAACTTAGAATGACTGATTGGCTGGACACGGGTGATTTCTGATTATGTTTCAGTCGAAAGACAAGCTAATGAACATGTCTTAAACTATATCTTTTATCCTTAAGTTAGGGCAACAAAAACCAACTTACTTGGATATTCCTACAAATATAGTTATAGCGTCCTGAACTGGATTGCACAAACCTGAATTAAATTTAAGTGTCAATTAAAGCTTAATTGACACTTAAAAATTGATTGAAATATAGAAAAAATTAAGTTACACTTAAGGTTTAATAAGACTTAAATTTAATTGAGGTTTGTTTGTTTGGTTTTGTTTTTTTTATATATATCTTTATTTCTCAAACTGAAGTTACAAATAAATGAACATATTAAACTATATACAATATGTACAAATACAGTAAATCCCAGTGCAACCCAGTCCCAAGCCATTATTTCCTGAGGTGGTTGAAAGCTTATAGATTCTGTAAAGTTCGGGGTTTTTTTCTACTGACAGTTGACCGATTGGTGGTAACAACTTACAAAGAAGAAGTAAACAGGAATAAGAACGATTTGATCATTATGCTTTTGGAATAAAAAAAAAAGCAATTTCACGGTATGATAATAAAATGAATAAATGTACATATCAAACTTTATTTAAAAAAATAACCTACTAATTAAACAAATAATAAAATTAATAATACATAAAGAAGGAAAGTTATTACTAACAGATATATTTCTTTTATCGCTTATATTTATTATTATTTTCATTTTCGTATTATGTATAACCCATATTTACTGCGATGTAGAATTAATTTTAGATATTATTTACAATCTTGTCTACTTAATTTATATGTCCAATTTATTTAGGTCAAATAATAAGGACATATCTAATAAAAACCAGTCTAAGACAGATTTGATAGACATTCTCAGACATTGCCTTGGGTACTTGTAGTCAATAGTCAAAAGATAATCCCAAAACATATCCTTAGATAACCTCTAGAGCAAATATTAGGATATCGTCTTTAAAAACAGCCTCGGTCATATAACGGTTTTCGTAATAAACACAGTTTTTGTATTACAACAAACTTATGATAGCCTCATTAGCACACCCCCTGAATTACAACAATCTTATGATAGCTTCATAAACACAGCCTCTGTATTACAACTAATCTTAGAATAGCTTCATTAACACAGCCTCTGTATTACAACAAATCTTAGGATAGCCTCATTAACACAACTTCTTATTACAACAATCTTATGATAGCTTCATTAACGCAGCCTCTGTATTACAACAAATCTTAGGATAGCTTCATTAAAACAACTCTGTATTACAACAATCTTATGATATCCCCATTAACACAGCCTCTGTATTACAACACATCTTAGAATAGCTTCATTAACACATCTCTGTATTACAACAAACCTTAGGATAGCCTCATTAACACACCTCTGTATTACAACAAACCTTAGGATAGCTTCATTAACACGGCCTCTGTATTACAACAAACCTTAGGATAGCCTCATTAACACGGCCTCTGTATTACAACAAACCTTAGGATAGCTTCATTAACACGGCCTCTGTATTACAACTAATTTTAGGATAGCTCATTAAAACACCCCTGTATTACAACAAATCTTAGGATAGCCTCATTAACACACCTCTGTATTGCAACAAATCTTAGAATAGCTTCATTAACACTGCCCCTGTATTACAACGACCTTGATAGCCTCATTAACACACCTATGTATTACAGCAAATCATAGAATAGCTTCATTAACGCAGCCCCTGTATTACAACAAATCTTAGGATAGTTTCATTAACACACCTCTGTATTACAACAAATCTTAGTATAGCCTCATTAACACACCTCTGTATGGCAACAAATCTTAGAATAGCATCATTAACACTGCCCCTGTATTACAACGACCTTGATAGCCTCATTAACACACCTCTGTATTACAGCAAATCTTAGAATAGCTTCATTAACGCAGCCCCTGTATTACAACAAATCTTAGGATAGTTTCATTAACACACCTCTGTATTACAATAATCTTATGATAGCTTCATTAACGCAGCCCCTGTATTACAACAAATCTTAGGATAGTTTCATTAACACACCTCTGTATTACAATAATCTTATGATAGCTTCATTAACACAGCCTCTGTATTACATCTAATCTTAGGATAGCTTCATTAACACAACCTCTGTATTACAACAACTCTTAGAATATCCCCATTAACACTGCCCCTGTATGACAACAAATCTTAGGATAGCCTCATTAACCCAGCCCCTGTATTACAACAAATCTTAGGATAGCTTCATTAACACACCTCTGTATTACAACAAGTTTCATTAACACAGCATCTGTATTACAACAAATCTTAGAATGACTTCATTAACACAGCCTCTATCTAACAACAAATCTTAGGATATCCCCATTAACGCAGCCTCTGTATTACAAAAAAATCTTAGAATAGCTTCATTACCACAGCCTCTGTATTATAACAAACTTAGGATAGTTTCATTACCACAGCCTCTGTATTATAACAAACTTAGGATAGTTTCATTAACACAGCTTCTGTATTACAAGAAATCATAGGATAGCTTGATTAACACAGCCTCTGTATTACAACAAATCTTAGAATAGCTTCATTAACACAACCTCTGTATTACAACAAACCTTAGGATAGCCTCATTAACACAGCCCCTCTATTACAACAAATCTTAGGATAGCTTCATTAACACGGCCTCTGTAGTACAACACATCTTAGAATAGTTTCATTAACACAGCCTCTGTATTACAACAAATCTTAGAATAGCTTCATTAACACAGCCTCTGTATTACAACAAACCTTAGGATAGCTTCATTAACACAGCCCCTGTATTACAACAAACCTTAGGATAGCCTCATTAACATAGCCTCTGTATATCTTTGTTTTCATTACAGAGAATCTATGGAAACCCTTGTTATCACAGCCTCTGTATTAAAAATAGTAGGATAGACTCATTATCACGGCCTCTGTATTAAAAATAGTAGGATAGCCTCATTATCACGACCTCTGTATTAAAAATAGTAGGAAACCCTCATTATCACGGCCTCTGTATTAAAAATAGTAGGATACCCTTATTATCACGGCCTCTGTATTAAAAATAGTAGGATAGACTCATTATCACGGCCTCTGTATTAAAAATAGTAGGATACCCTCATTATCACGGCCTCTGTATCAAAAATCTTAGGATATCCTCATTAACACCTCCCCTAACGGTTAAATCATCGGCCTCTTACCGGGTGTTATTGCAATTAAAACTTGATGCCAATAACGAGTAATGCAACACTTAATAAAGTATGTTGTTTGGTCTAAGGCTTATTATTGAGATCGATAGGTCCAGACAAAACGTTCTATCGCAGATATGAAAACATCCTTTATTTGTTTATTTTTGTCTACTAAAGAGGGATTTATACATTACAATGTTTACATTCGTCAAATGTCTGACCACTACAATACCAATTTGTCATACTCATGGTTTAGGCTATTTGCTAATGCAAATCGCATTTTCTATACAAGCCAACTCATACGTACAGAAATTGAGGCTCGACCGTTTGACCTTCTCTTGGGATATCATGATGTCCGAACACTTTAAATTGTAGTGTTACAATTTTATCTTTTATGAAACCTAATCCAATAAAAGGTTTGTAACACAGATTTCTATCACCATGGATATAAACACTTAAGTCTTCAATGCTATATATAATGATTTTGGGTTATCTGCTTACACTTTACAATATTAAATGTTTATACATGTATTATAAATTTAGCAGTTTGTTTTTACATGTATTATAATTTTAGCAGTTTGTTTTTACAGAACATATAGGTAATTTACAAATGTGACAGGGACAAGTGGGTGAAAATAGATTCGGTACAAAATATAATTTCTAATACTTGTAATTTAATTTTAAAAAGTCCAATTACTGATCATGGTTGAATGCTAATAGGATAATAAGTTTATTTGATGGAATTTTTAGGTTTTCGACTAAACGCGTTTCATATTCATAGAGACAGGGTTAAAAATACTACAAAATTTCTGATAAAATTTAAAGACAATATGTCCGCAGAAAACCTACCAATAGTGTCGAAAAAAATTTCTTTTGATAAATTTTTAAAAAGCTTATACATTACATAGAAATCGAATGCAAAATAAATGATTCATAAACTAAATTTGTAAATATGGAAGATATTTCAAGTACACATTAGAATACCAAGACTACAAACATACCTGCTATAAGTAACCTAATTATATCTCTAATTGTATCACGGCTATTAATCCTCCAATGTATCTTTCACTTTATTGATTCTACTGACACAAATCAGTCTCATATATATAGTTTTTTGTAATCAAGATGTTAATTTCGTGCATCTGCTTTCATCCGAATGCACTTAGTGCAGCAAGATGTATAATTAATTTTTACAAGGTGTTAAGAAGTAAGTAAAAATTTAAGTCGTACCAATCGATCCAAATATTGTAATTTAAATATTAGTTTTCAGGTTTACTATGACACGTACTTACTTATTTAATGGAAATGATAATTAATTTCCTATACTTACATCAAATTAATCCTCTGGGATGTTATCAAAATAGTAGCCTTAATTTTTGCTGAGTGTTTAAATAAAATATGCAAATAAAGTTGTGATTATACTTGGAAAGCGGAATAACCAAAATAATGTAAAAAAAACAAATAAGAGAAATTTTAAAATATTTAAGACATTTCAAATCTTATTATTGATTGCCATCAAAGGTAAGAAATAGTCAAATAAGCGGTACATATAAATCTAACCTAATACTGGAAATTTATTATTTATTGGATTCTTAACACCAAAAATAATTTCAATACATTATTGATATTGAATACGATACTTACATGTACGCTTCATTATTTTGTAATTCTATAAAAAAAAAAACATTACAAAATAACCGCCAGTACCAAATTGAAGATATTGTCATTGAAGTTAAGGCTGTCCCTTCTTCATGGATAAACAGTTTTAAAATTATAATCAAACAATAATTAAAAAAACAACGTTTTAAATTAAAAAAAAAACAACTAACCTTTGTAAAGTGACCATTTGTACGTGTTAATCAAACAGTAATACGTCCTTTTTATTCCAATTTTCTACAGCATCATACAATTACACATCAAAAAGTAAGAGTTATTTTAACAAACTTCATTAAACACAAATTTCCACAGAATTATAAAACTCTCTTGTCAATTAGAAACTAAATCAGAGTCATGAAGTTCAACGAACCAATCGTTGAATAGATGCAAAAAAGCAGCACTAAAATAACACGAACTTCTTCCTTAATGTATAAAATCCTCTCATTCGCCGGGGTGTTAATATTATATTAGTAATCTGCTGCAGCTTGAGTATAGGTAAGAACTGTATCGTCATCTCTCCTCCTTATCAACATTATAAGAGGATATAACGTACGCTTACGCCTGACTGAACTGTGTATGACATATTACAACAGAGATCGCGTTATTATGGTGGGTTCAATTCAATACTAGACCCGTCATGCTTTAAATTAGGGCGGAGGTAGGGAGCTAATTATAGTGAATTAAATTTGTATTGATGATTGCTGACTTTAATAGCTAGAAATCTTCATTTTTATTGCCTATCTAGATTATTAAGATCTCGGAGAAACAGTATTTATTTTATACTTTATGTCTTAAGCCATAAAACTTTTTAATACTTTTGGGATATTGTTAATTTAAGAAAAGAACAATAAACAAATGTTAACTTATTCCATCTGAACGTGTTGTTCATCCATATATATTTTGTATATATTCTTTAAATTGTATATGTGGGTATTTCACCGTTTCTCTACCTCGTGGAATACTAAATGTAAATTTTAATATTTTTCACAGTACCGTGTCAAATTTAAAGTAGCCATACTATTTCCAAATACCATAAACATGTAAACACTTTATGTGAAGAGTATGAATAATTTGTTTTAATGGACTCTAATCATGTAAACATTGAATTAATCTACTTGGGAAGAGGAATGAATAACTATGATACAAAAACAAAGGAACATTTGTAAGACATAATAGTGTCCTGTGAAATTGTGTCCGGTTGTGTTATATTTGTAATGAAAAACCTTACACAGACCGAACGAAGTCATCGCTGTGCTTTATTCCGTCCTCGAACTTTATCATATAGGAGACAATTGTAAGGGCGGACACTATTTAATGTTACGTATACACATTCACACAGTCAAAACAAATGCGAGGTCAAGATGAATACCTATACAATTCATGTCTTTATTGTACCTGGTTGTCACAAAAACAAAGCAGAAAATCTTTTTTTTTTTATTTATTAATTCTCATTTATTTTTTCTTTCGAGGAGGAAGGGGCGGGAGTGATTGTGTTAACCGCATAGTTTCAGTTATATCATGGCGATAGCAAGTGACATTTCGATGAAATGATGATGATGCTGCTCGCTTTGTACTAGACTAACACGCTTAGATGGATTTTTATAGTACTAGCACACTGATACAACAGTCAACGTGTTGATATGTCAGTCCACCCGGGAACATCATACTGATTCCGAGCCAACCAGCTATCTTTGTGCTTACTTATCAATGCTGCGTGCTTAGCGGAGAAGAAATAAATACATGTACCAAGTCATTGGTTTGACACGACAGGGGCTCGAGCCCAAGATTTATCGTTGGGGTGGGAGGGGGTGCGATCACGCTAATAATTGCACCATCGATTCGTTATGAGAAGGGTGAAATATATTATGACAAATAAAAGTACATTAAACAAAATCAGAATGACACGAGAAAATATATTCTTTCCGCCCAATTTAATTCTATATTTATGAATTATTAAGAATCAGATACGCTTCCTAGCGAATTATTTTTCCTTACAGTTTCTCAAAATCAGCCTGTAATTTATGTCTGATAGATCTACAACACCTGTCGTTGTCGGTTTTCTCCCATCACTAAACTTCCAGCTAATCCATTTCTTATGAGAAAATTATTCCCAATAATTTATGCACCATGTTGAATAAAATAGATGTTTACAACACAATGTTGTAGTATCAACCGTTAACGTGCTTAAGGTATGCTTCATAACTACATCATCTTTAATCCAGTCATAGATAGAAAAAAATATCTAATGGAAATAACAAAAAGGTAACTTCAAACTGAAAAACAAAATGAAGAAACGAATCTGAAATTGAGAAAAGATGCTTCTTAATCTTTTCTATTCACGGATCATTCATGTGCAAATGTATAACATCTTTAATCACGGTCTTATGCGACATAGAAAAATACCAAGACATGCAAATTAATACAAGTAAAAGAAAAGAAATAACACTATTTTAACCTCTAATAACAAGACAGATTAAGGAGTTATTTATTAACTTGGTTAAATGTAGACAAAGTTGATTGCTAATTAACGTCAAGTGATTACTGTTTCAATACTGTTCATGACAAGAACCATGTTATGAACAATACATCAGTTGTTTCTAGGAGGGATCATGGCTAAATTACAGTATGTGTGTCCACCACATAATGATTATATGAGTAACATTGGGGGTATCTTATAAGAGGCAGGAATTGCTTACTGTTTGCGGGCGCCTGTGTCCACTCTGGCTTTTTTTTGTGGTCCGTGTTGCTCATCTCTTTAGTTGTCTGTGCTGTTTTTTCCCTGTGTCTTGTGTACCCAATGTTCCCAGTTTCTCTGAATTGTCAATTCGTGATTTCCCCTTCGGTTTTCTGTAATGCTTATTTAAGTGAAAAAGAGTGACACTGTGGTTGGTCTGTGGCCGGATATTCCGATTTAATACCGGAAGTACTAAGAGAAATAGCGATAGGGACTATACTGTTACTTAGGCAACATACCACTAATCACCAATGCCAACATCCTGCGGTGTGGAAAATTTAATAATGGCAAAATTGAAGTCATCTCTTTTTGGAAAGAAAATCTTTTTTTTATGATTTGTGATAAATGAACGATAATTGTGAAATGAAAAGCAGCAGTTGACAAATTATACGGTTATTTCACATATAGTATATCAGATTGTGTGAGGCATTGAAATAATTTCGAAAATTAAAATATGACAGGTAAAAATTAATATAGACGATAAAATAAACCATCCGGAAATCAATAACTACCGTACTTTCTGGCACATACCATAAAACAAAAATTTTGGAAGGACAAGAATATCATTTGTTAGTCCCAATGCTTGCTATCATAATATCAGTCCCAATGCTTGCTATCATAATATCAGTCCCAATGCTTGTCATCAATAGGTAACAACATATACAAGATGAAACTCTGTTTTTTCACGATTACAAAAGTATGACGGGGAAAAGAAAAGAAAACAACATTTTGGTGAATCATAGTCCGACAAAAGTACTAAGAAACGCTGATTAATCCCAGTACATGTTCCATACAGATACAACACAAAACCTGGAAGACACAGAGATATGATTTGTCAATCAACAAACTTGACATAAACAGGTTAACATATGTATAAAACCAAAGATGTAACGTACAAAAATATAAACACATGGCAGACATATATAAGATGACACAGATGATAGTAGGTTTGTATACAAATATACAAGTGATAATCTTGTTTGTAGTAGTCTGGTAGTCGGGGAACATGTTGTTGGGGAATCATAAACATTCTCTATAGACCAAAATAAACCAAACACAAGAAGGAACAGAAGACAAAGCTAGAGTAATATAAATATTAAAATATATTTTGAAATCATAACACAGCTCCCTTTGTGTTCAATGCAGTTTGCGGTTTCTAAGAAAAAAATTATTTCTATATTTTACCAAGATTATGGAGTCTTATATTGGATCATACTTTAGACGTGTGGTCATTCCATCTTCCTCACCAACCCTAAAATGATCGTCCCAGTCAAGGTTGCTACAAAATGAACTCTCAGTCAGTCAACTGAGTACAAGACGTTACATCGATAAGGTAAGCATATTGTTCTATAGATATAGGTATCAGTCGAGAAAGCATCATTTACAAAGCCGGTGGAAATCAGGTCAAATGTTAAACGATTATAATATTTAGAGTGGGTATATGTTTAGAAGCAGTTGGAATGAAATCCCACTGTGGTTAATTAATCTAAAGCTAATAACGTTTGTCAAAAATGAAATACCAATCACATTGTTGGTTTATGGTGTTTAACGCCACTTTCAACAATATTTCAGTTATATCGTGGCGGTCAGTTTTTTTTTTGGTAGAGGAAACCGGAGAAAACCACCGACATATGCATGTCGCAAGTTACTGACAAACATTATCACATGCATACGCTTAAGCATATATATTCATTTAAGAAACATACTACAATATAACAAATATACAAAATTACATATAGTAGGATTTGGAATCAAGTTAATTATGGCTTATTCTAATTCGTCTCCTTGTTTCTTCTTTACAGGTATTGAGGGCAGAACAAGACGTTTTAATCTGAAGATGTAATCAAATACAGTAAAACACAAGCCATTATTATAACATTAGATAAATAAAACTGGGTGAAACATAAACCATTACAACATTAGAAGAAAAAAACAGAAATGCTTACATGAATTAGATGTATTTGATGTCGCTTCTGTTATTGATTTCTCTGTACTGTAGAACACCTGCCTCAATAAAGTATAAAAGCATATACATGTATACTAGATAGTTTCCTTCTTTTATTATGCAATATATATTATTGCAATATTTTAATAGGATATGAATAAGAAAAAAGGCTTGACTGAAAGTCATCGTTCTCTTTCTCTCTTTTGTACTTTCTTTTATCAGCAAAGTGATGATTTTGTCGTCACGCAAATTCCACTGTCATTACAAGATATATTATATATGCGCATTGTGAAAGGATTTGAACCTGTAAATCAAAATTAAAAGCTGCATAGAAACATATAAGCAGTTTAAATATTTTTCAATTGATGTATTACCACCATAAGTCAATTCTATTTATTACAGCATAAAGTTTTTAACCCATGGATATTGAAAAACGTGATTCAAACGCTATTAAATTGTCTTAAAAATCTCTTATACACTTTCTTTAAAGACAGACAACCGACGTAAGATGGGAACAGAGTATTTCATTCATTTTTAAACGTTCTGTAATGTTTATATTTCATTTTCTTTCCTAATTATTGTTTAGAAAGCATAAATATGGATGAAAACAAATGTGTAAACTTGTTCTCTAAATTTCATGTTGATTGATATAAGATATGTAAATGTTCTAAATGGGTATCGATTTAGAGGAGGTAGTTTATATCTGTTCACTTCCATTGAAATATAATTCAATGTGTTCATAACAACACACTCGTTTTAGAAAGAATTAATATTTTCGTTTTGATTCTGTATTCTATCTCAAATGGAAAAGGAAATTGGTGTTCCCATATTGATCAATAATGTTGATTGATTGGTGTTTAACGTCAAGTAAACATTATTTATGCTGTACCTAAGACGAAAACAAGTTTACCGACAAGACATCTTATTGGTAAGGGGTGTACTTGAATGGGGTATCCAACTGCCACCTTGTTATCAACATGATTTATTGTTACCCGTAGTCAAGTCCGGTAAAAGTCTTATCGGTGATAGAGGATGAAATAATAAAAGGGAAAATATCATTTCCATTTGAGAATACATCATTGAGAATAACGATTTTAAGTTTTAGATTAGTCAATCGTAAAAAAGACTCAGCTTTGATTATTCTTGGAAAATTTATTTTTTTTATGTTGTTTTAGTTGTCCTGATTATAATTGTCATTTCAACATGATATTTCCAATATTTAATACTACCGGTAGTACCTGTATTTATTGAGTGGTGTCCTATTTCAAGTCTTAGACCAACCTACACATGAATTGAATCCGTCTATTTTTTAATGATAAAAGCATGAAATTAATCATTTTTTCATGATTGGAATTATATTTTGCTACATATTTATAGATACATTGACGACTTCATACTGATAGGTGATATGTTATTGACTGTTGCGAAAAGGCCGTGTAAGCAAACTTTTGAGCAAATATTATCCTATACTGAAGCTTTGCAAGTCGAAGTTAAGAGTACCACTCAACTGCAGGCTCGGAATCGTCTTGCACTCGTTTTAGGGTATGAGTTATTCTAATTTTTGAAGACCCTGCTTTTGACAATGAAATGTAGAACAGCACTAAATGAGCCGTTCCTTTGATATGTGTCTCAGTGTAATGTTGGTTTGTCTCTCATCTTTATTTACATCCATACAAGTGTGGACACAGAAATGTGCTGTCCAAAAGGCAAGTGTGGATGTCAATATTCCATATTATTTAACTTAAAAAAAAATAAAAAAAATCATGGACACAGGGGACCTGGATTTTTTTTTTATTAAAAAACTAATCCTGGATTTTATTTTTGCTTAAAGTCCGGTCCTGTGTTTTTATTTCAAATTTTCATCATA
>MJUT01034425.1:1327816-1351882 GCA_002080005.1 Gigantidas platifrons
CCCCTTTTTTCTTGTTTAAATCAATGATCAACAATATTCCAGATTCTATATTTATAAACTATTGACCTGAGTAACCATGCGGAGTCAGTGTGTTTTAAATCGGTCATCCAATCAGAATGCTCATTATTGTCCAAGATAAAAATACATCGCTAAAATTACCTGTTGGTAATTCTCCACTTTAACTCGTAAATTTACATAGAAATCGGAGATATTTCGTCATAAAACTTCACACATGGTTTTGTCTATCATATTTCTTGAAGACAAACATAAAATTTTATTGCATTTATCAATATTTTATGAGTATCGACAGTTTTTTCAACACCGTATCTGTTCACGTGACTACACATGCTACTCACAGTGACCCGTGACCCACATTAGCGCGTCTGAGCAGTCTTTTGTAAACATGGTATATAATCATTTCTTATTAATTAGCTACAGTAAAATAATTTGTGATAAAGAAAAATGGAAAAGATGTTATGAATGAAAAAGGCGAGGTTAAGTCAACGCTGCATCAGAGTCGAAGCAGGAACACAGAAAAGGTAACTGTCCGGTCTGGTGGATAACAAAGGATATTGTTTAGGTATATAACGTCATAGGTCTAACAGAGTCGACGAGAGGCACAAGGTTACACAACTAATAATGAGTGTATGATTTAAGAATACTTCTTTAGCATAGTAAAGCAAAGGCTCGTCCGGTGTTGCTTTTTGACAAGTATATGCACTTGTTGGTGATTAGACCTACATACCTACCTCAATGGTGGTTGTAATATACCTAGTAATAACATCCCGTGTAGAAACCCTCACAGATCAAGAAAACATGTTATTTAATAGCCTTAAAAGTGTAAAAAGAGTGTATATATTTCATGCAAGAGATTTAATAGACTCGTATTCCATATTCAATTACTTCTAATGATACAGACAGCTATTACCACTCTCTGTAAACTATTAATGAGGTAGTTTATATCAAACAAATGTATTTATTCACAGAAAGATAAGCAAATATAATTGTAATAAAAGCAGGGCTGTTAAAGTTACGAAATAAACTTCCCACCTTATCAGGCTCAACACCTTTTAGCAAACACCAATACCAACATCATAGTTATACACGTACATGTACAAGTATCTTATATATATATATATATCTAATATATCATACAGAGAACCTTAAGATATATATATGTATGATTGATTTTTTTTTTGGTGCTTTAACGCCACTTTCAACAATATTTCAGCTATATCATGGCGACCAGTTTTAGTGGTGGAAGAAGCCGGAGAACCCGGAGAGAACCACCGACTATAGGAAAGCAACTGGTAACTTTATCACTTGCGGTTGCGAGTCGAGTGCACCCTTTTGTAATTTACAAAGCCGGGCGCGAACCCACGCCGTATTGGTGATAGGTTTGTATGAGTTGTTAGGTAATCCAACTACCTAACTCATTGAGCCACCCGGGCCCCTATATATATATATATATCAATGAGGTATAATGACGATACGATAAGACCAGACAAACCCCAATGTTGCTAACAAACTTGACAAGAAGAAAATTTACCACTCCATATAGGCTGTATAACGATTCTGATATAACAATAACCGAAATTACAGTTTTTGTCGTTTCTACCATTTATTAGCTCATCACTATGGAATCAACGACCAGTAACTCTGGCAGAAATAGCGAACTTTTACGAAAATGGTGGCATAAACAAGACAGAACCGCTTAGGATATTTACCGCATCAGAGTTCGGGAATGTATCATGAGAGGGGTAGGTAATTGATTCCAGCCCCTGGCTAGGACACAACGGAAATTATATGTAAAACATGGTATCTGTAACTTATCAACAATTATGGGTCGAAAACAATGATGATATGCTAATCATCTATGTTCCAGATATGCATACATAGTTGAGGTCACAAACCTTTTCAAACATACAAACATTAACATGAATGACGGAAATATCTGAAATAATTGTACAGTTATATCAATCACTCTTCCGATATTGAGGACAAACATTAAAAAACATCAGAACGTTTCATAGATTTACAACTTGTGAAAACAGAAACACAAGCAGTGTAAAGAAGAAAAAAGTTAGGCATATTTAGTGCAAAAAGTTGATAAATATAATATATAGGTTACCTGAGGGATGATATACAATGTATGTTTTTGTAGGTGTGACAGGTCAACTTCTTATAAGTTTTTGACCTGCCATTATACGTATGAAAATCAAAATTAATGTAATAGTTCATGAAAAGCCCTGGTTACTGGGCGGGTGATATTTTCGGAGAATAATAGTCAACCAACCAGCAGAGGTATTGACCTAGTGATATTAATAAAAACTTAGACATACTCATGGATTTAAAATAACTACAGTAGTATGCTTAATTGTGTTTTGAATATGTATTATATGACGAAATTTCTCAAGATTCAAGAAAAGGTAGTATGTAGCGTGAGTAATCAATATTTGTAAACAAACGGACTGATCATAGATATATAAAGCGATCACCGAAGTTATCTCCGTAATACAAATGAATCTCATTACAAATGGACACAGTTTTCAGCAAATGAATAAACGGCCAATATAGTAAAATGCTACAATTTACAAGAGTCGTGTGTTTCTAGTCATAGTCTGGTTGGAACCATATTAATTTAATTTCAATAACAAATATATAAATCGAGAAAATAACGTATAAAAACACAGGTCCGAATGAAATAATGTTATCATTCCGAATAGAATATCGGTACTTCAATAACATATACATTTCATTCAATAAAACATCATATCTTCAGTAGAATGATAACTTTTGCAAAAAAACATGAACAATTTATTCGTACGATACAGTTCTTACTGTTATTTCGCGACCGAATCTCTGTTCTTTATACTAGTATGCCTTTTACAAAAATGATGAAATTTCACACTGACAAAAGTAGCAATGGTATTATTTAAAGGGATATTAAAGTTCATGTTTTACAATATTTTGTTCATTTCAAACAGCACAGTCGTTTCAGTAAGTAATCATTATGAAAGGGAAAAGTCACTAAACTTTCACAAAACGTCCTAAACGTTACGCAATTCATTGATAATACCGTCATACCAAAGCGGTCAAAGCTATTTAATTATACATATCTGACCGATAACGATGTTTGACGAAATTGACATTGACTGGTTGTTGTCAATAAACGCAATGGACACTGACTAGTACATGGTAGGTCAATGTGGAAAGTTTATCGAAAAAAGCATGGGATTTCAGTTTGTGAGCAGTTTCAGCTCGTTCCATCAATCACACTGGTTCCAAGCACACACCCGTAATCTAATATGTGTGCCAACCCTTCGATCTTTCTTTTACGTGCAAAATGAATTAATTAAAAATGGGTTTCTTCTCTTTAAAGAGTTTGTCTGTAACTCTACATCTTTACTTTATTATCGTTACATAATTATTATATGGCATTTTAATGACGTTTCGATATTCTGTAAATTGTATTATGGTATGCTAGTCAGTAGATAGCAGAAACTTGTGTACTTTGATTTTTGATGTATGGTGTATGGAATTAAAGTGATTAATATCCCATATGATTTTGTTTTTAGATTTGTAGATATTGAAATAACAATTCTACGTACATTGTGATAGGTGTATATATTTTACTTTCATTTCTTTGTTGATGAGCATAACAGATGGATTGTTCTTGATTGGCATTGCATTGCATTGTGGTAAAGGAAATTACAATATAACATGTGGCTAAGAGGTGCACCCTGAAACATTGTATGTAAATTCTAAGGATTTGTTTTTGGTGGGGTCCGTGTTGCTCATCTTTTTAGTTTTTTGTGTGGCTTATTATATGTCTTTACGTTCTGAGTTCCGTGTTGTGATATCCATTACGATTTCCGCATAAAAACTATGTTCGGTTCGTCTTTACCTCCAGTTGTTTGTAGGGGGTGTATATCTTATTTACGTTATTTGTGTTTGTTTCCGTAGAGTGATGTCCAACACATATTGTGTTGTGTTTTTTTGCTTTGTTTTTCTTCGTCTGGTGTATCCTATGTTGCCAGTTTCTCTGGATTGGACTTTTTTGATTGTCCTTTTGGTAATCTCTAACGTTTAATGGCTTTCCAATCTTACGACTATGAGATTAACGGGTGAATGTTAATCCAGAAGCGCGTTGTAGGCACTAAATTAGATATCTACGTTTTTATTGCCATAATACTAAATATGGAAAGTTCACTTGTGTATCGTTTTTCGAGCTTTCTACAGGCTAAGGAAATTGATCTACGGTATATTTCGTTGTTTTTAAAAGATAAGATATACAGTGTAGTTTTCAGTACCCCGTATGAATACTCAAATTCAAATTCGATGATATTAAAACAGACATATTCCTGGACCCGTTTGTCGTCATTGACTTCCGAGTTTGTTTATACAGCCTCTGAAATGTGCGCATGTAATTTGTATAGGAGAAAAAAAACATTATGATAACAATATCATCCCCTAGGATTGAGTTTTAACTACATTTAGCTGCACTTGTTAAATAGGCCATAATCAATAACACCAACAGGTAAAATCAATTAAAATTTATAAATATTTTGACAACTATATAATTATTATTATTAAACCAAAATGAACCATATAATATTGACAGTAAAGACTAAGTAAGGTTCAGATGCATTGTAACATCACTCCTTGCTTAACAAATGAACTATATTTGTTTCAGGCCAGCTGAAAAATGATGACTTCATTAGGCCATTGTACATGTGACTTGTATTACAAGAAAAAGAAAACATACACATATATTATTCAACATATGCCTTTGTACAATTAAATGGGACAACTAGACAAAATTAACATTGTGGATCTGTTTATACGGAAAACAACACTTTGACATTGATAAAAGGAAAATTTGATCTTTCGGGAATAATATTTATTTAGAACCATCATAGATTTATCTTGTACACTGTGCCCGTATGTTTGCCATTTGGAGTAGTTTGCATTTTAATGACACTTCACTTTAATTTTAAAAATGGAAAATAATGCTCTGACCAAATGATAATTAAACATTAAAATTCTAAATAAGGTGTACCATGCAGGATAATACTTAATTGTATTTCTTCAGATTATTTTGTTTATTAACATTTTCCTCCACAATATTTCGAATTCATATTACATTTTATACCTCATTAGTCCGCGACATATATAAAGAAATGTCAGTTTGAGTATCGGTAAATAGTACTGTATTGAAAAAAAGTCCGTATGCCGATACAGTTACCAAGGAAATTATTCTAAGGGCAAAGACCATGGACAACCTTGACCTTGTTATCTTTTTGCACTTTGCTATGTTTTGACTGAAAGACTTTGATGACTCCTTAACTTGATCCATGCATAACTTCCTTTGTAAGCTTTACGACAGCCTTTAAAGATCAATACTTAAGAAACAATACATCCTAGAGTCTTCTTAACAATTAACAAATGGTCAAATTCATGTTAGATGACTCTTTTAGGGGCACAACTCCCTCCGACAAGTATACGGATGTCATTACCAGTCTTAGACTCCTAGGATTTTCGCAATTGAACTTTCTACTCTCAATAATGCAAATTAAATACTTTCACGTTTTAAAAGGTTCTATAAATAACATAAAATATATCCTGTTTCAATTCTCGTTGGATACGTATTAAATATAACAAGATTATAGACTATGCTAATAAAAGTGACATTATATCTTTCTATATATTGAATATATAAATAGCAATAAATTATCATCAAAAGAAGTAAATCAAACTCACATGGTACACTTGTTTCACAGAGTGCATCGTGGTTCATTTTTAACTTTTATATCCTTTTATCTAAATATGTTTCGTATCACACTTCTCCACCCATTACATTAATTGTAATATCGATAACATCCAAAGGTGTTTGAGAATTACTTGAAAGGGAAAAAAGTCAATCTTGAGAACTTACAAGAACTTACGGAACAAACTGTTTGAGCCAATCACATAATTCTTATTGAAATGCAAAAATAGAATTTGTGGTCGTCTGCAGATCTAAAAATGGCGCGCCAATTGATTGTGTGACATAATGACAAATCATTATCATTGGTTTTTTTTTTTACCGAATTATTAATTTGACATGATATATATACATAAACTTCCTGATAGTAAATTGGTTTGACACTTTTCAAAGTACAGGTATAGTAAATATATATTGTAACTGGTTTTTATATATCATTATGTCATTAGCCTGTCTTTTTCACATTGAAGGTTGAGTGTCACTACTCTATATTTTGTAGAAATCTTTACCGTATTGGCTGAGAAATGTAAACACGTTTTTCTCATCACACGAAAATATATTTACCAACTTTTTGATGATTTAAGGAAATGATTGAGCATGATTAAACAAAGCAACGTTAACTCAGAGTAAAGTAATGTCCTCCCACCGCATGCCTGCCAACCACGGAGAGAAACACTCTCCGGATTAATAAATGGAGAAAAAGAAAACTGGACTGTTTACTGCTTGGCCAGTTGGAAATAACAAGAGGAGACGCAATACCGTCAAATAGGAAATGCTATATAGCAAAGCTAGACATTGAGATACAATTAGTTCATTAAACTTGCACTTAACTTTATGATGACCCCTTACAAAATTGAATAGCCTTTGGAAAGAAAACTCAAACTGTTTAGTTAGTTGTCCACGTTTATGTAAGAACAAACCGACATATTGCTCAATTAAAAAAATTCAGACAGTTTGGCACTTTCAAGGACGATGATCTTAAACACCACCCTTTTCGATGTACATTTCATAGAACAACATTGATAATACCAGTACTCTTCTACCGATGAATGTTGTCAATTCACAACTCTATCTTGATGCTAAAGAATCGTCAATAAATCAATCAAAGCTCAACTACAGCTAAGAAACTATCCCACTCTACATAAATATTGAGAAAAGCTCATTTAACGTTTAGGGAGATGGGCTACATCTTTTTTTCTGAAAAAAAAATATGTCACCAAATTTTATATAAAAAATTAATAAAAGCATAAATATTATGTAGAGCCTACAATTTCAACCAAAAATTGTATTACAATAAAAACAAAGATAACGATTTTTCATGTAAAAAAAAGAAAAAACCTAATATACGTTTCGGGGGAGAAGCATAATATCCCTTAAAAGTTAAATGTTCGATCCCTTATAGATATAAAATTAAATACAATGTATATCCTATAATCTGTCTATTATGGGAGGTCGCATACAAAATAATATTATGGAAATACATACCTTGATATTTCACATGCGACACTTTTCCTGTCAATGTTAAGTATTATATACATTTTCTACACAATACCGGAAACATACCACTGGATTAAAGTTATGTATAGACAAGAGGATAAAGTATTGTTGACCTTTCACCTTTTATATTTATCAACATCTTTCTATATTTGAACAAGAGTCGATATATGTTTGTTTGTCGTGTATATTACAAGGTTACAAATGCATTATTGAAATATAAAAACGTAGATATCAAATTTAGTGCACACGACACGTTTCTGGAATAACCTTCATCAGGTACGCTAAAAATAGAAAGATTGGAAAGCCAAATAATTTAAAATTGTAGGAACAATAAAACCAAAGGGCCTAAACAGGATAGACAAAATCAGCTAAGGTAGATTACATATGGTACATCAACCACCAATATTTATTTTTTTCCATTTCTAAAAACTCAGTGTCCATTTCGTTAAACTGAAATAAAATACCTCGAATTTGCAATACAATGACAATAGATAACAATCTGAACTATGATATTCAGAACTATGATGTTCAGAACTATGATATTCAGAACTATGATATTCAGAACTAATTTCGTTGTTTTCTCCTTGAAATGGGTTCCACATTATGGCCATTGTGCATGTATATCAATTACTTTGCGATTGTAATTGCTTCACTCGCAAGAGTTCAATATGGAAAAGGACATTTTACAAAATGCAAATAAAAGGATAGAAAACACTACACCACGAAAAGCAATAGCAGTTCAAAAGCAACAGGGTAGCAGCTCGTACATAACTTCTAGTAACACATTAACAAGATATCAGCCTATACCTTTACACTTTGAAGAATGTCATTTTCTTTGGCGACAGTTGAAACAAGGATTCGAAATGAGGAATTGAGAAAATATCTACATTGAAATACTTGTATTGTATGCAATAAGGGATTTAAATAAAATGAATACCGTCTGTGTAATTCTAGTGTGTTTCATAATATATAATAAGAGAAGTTTAAAAATTCAAAAAGAGAGAATCTTAAGCCGTACATCGAAGGATAGACAATATAATGACCAAAAGAAAATGGACAAACAACGATCTACAAGACATTTCACAGAAAACTAAAGATCGAGTACCTTGAGCCCCACTAAAAAAAACCGGGGAGTAACTAATGTGCTCCGGAAGGGTAAGCGGTTTCTGCTCCACGTGTGACACCTGTTGTTTAACTCTTGTTACAAACCCGGTTATAAGTCATGAGTTGATAGTATATCACGTCGATTTATCTCAACAATCTTGAGGATTAGTTTACCGTGTATCTTCGAAGTAAACCCAACTGAAATTATAATCAGACTTCCGATGTCTTTGACGAGTAGTTTATCTTAGCTTTAAACTGAAATATTAAAAGCAAACTAACGAAAACATATCATGAGGGATTAAGTAAACGTTGGAGAAAACCGAAGGGACAATCAAAAATGGGTAGTCAAGTGAGACAGGCAACAATGGGCACAAGACACAGAACGAAGGCAACTAGAACAAAACCCATTGCACAGAAAATTAAAAAGATGAGTAACATGAACCCCATAAAAAGGGCTTGAACTCAGGCGCTGGCAATAACAGACAGATTATATAGGCAAATAGACATAAAACAAACACTGTTACATGTAACAGCATTACACTCGGACTGGATTGACATCACATCAAATAAGATATTAATAAATATAATATGGTTAACACACATGGAGACAATTGGGCGTATATTTCTTGTTAATGGCGACATGTGCAGGAATGTTTCCTTTAGAAACGGATGGGTATTAAGGATACTTTCATGATTTAAGTTATAAAATGTTCATTTAATACTGTAATTGATTTTTTGAGAATCGGATAAAGTGCTATCAATTGTTTTCGAATAAAAACGTCTGTTGCAATTTTTTTTTCAATGAGCAATATTACCATGGATAATCCTCTGTTAAATGCACAATCTAAATAAATACAAATTCAAAAGAGTAGCTAAGTAAAGCTAATGGAACTTCCTTAGGAACAGGAAATGCAAAAAAAGAAAGAATGTTTATACCATGTACCTTTGTGATACAGAAGGTACTCTATTAAATGTTCAAAATGTGGTATGAACTGACTCTTAGATCACTGTTAAGAGTATTTTCGTCAAAGGTTGAAAATGCGTTAAACATATCTTAGTAGCGGCAGCATATTTGTAATCAATGGGTATTATTTTACATTTGTTGAGCTTCATTAAACGTTATCGAGATTTTTAGAGTAACTATTATTATCTTTGAGTTTGAAATATGCCAATTAAGGATATATGTTATGTCTTTCCCACAGTGAATCTGCTTTAGATTCAAAGTTCTTCCATGCTTGGTAGATACCGGCTATATTATGTCTTGACATCGCCAAATACATAGCAGGAGAAGCTGCAATACTCAAGACACCACTCTAAATTGTATATGTGAACATACGAAATATCTATGTCACAAATGACCACGGATATGCCCCCTTTGTCGTTAGTCACAATCCGCTCGATTCCTCATTCATGACTTATCACCATATTTGTAATAAGAGCTACACGATGGATGCCATATGTGGAGCAGGAACTGTTTACCCTTCCGGAGAACCTGGATTTACCCCCAGGTTTTAATGGGAATCATGTTGATCGATCTTTAGTTTTCTGTGTACAATGTAGTATATTTATATCAATTTTTGTTTCCTTTTCTCTTTTTTTTCTTTTTGTAATTGTATTGTCTGTCCTTCTTCGATTGAAGGCTTCTGATTATCTGTTTGGTATCTTCAAACTTTGCTTATCGCATATGAAGGACGCGATTCATTTCTACATAACGTAAGATTTCGCTAAAATCGCAATTCTAGGTGATATTGCTAATTTAGAAGTTATCTTTTTAAGAAATTTTTATTAGATATTTCACGCATGATTCCGATCCTGTTCTTCGTTAATTTACTATCTGCAGTGGCTTGGATAATGGACCAGCAAGCTTTTGTGGAAATCTTATCCTTGTTTAATATCGTGTCAATCTGCTCTAAAAATTCTTGTGAAATAGATCTATTAAGTTTTAATCAGACTGAATACTATCAAAGTGATAGAATAGTCGTTGTTTAGTAAAGCTTATTTCACCTATATTTATGATAAGAACATGTTTACAGACTTACACCGAGGAAGTTAAAAGGTAATACTGTGCAATCTTACCAGATATACACTTGTATCAAATCATATCAGGTGTCGTCTGCTAGATCACTGATCACACCAAACACAACGCCATTGACGTCATGGCAAACCAACTGAAAACACAATTTAGTTGCGTTTGCGTACTCAGTGTGAACTAAAAAAAATTTATGAATTACCGGTATATGATTTTATACACCATATACGTCAACATAATATATACGTAAGTAGTAAACATCGATAATGTTTTTTCTATTTCGCTTCATTCCAATTGCGTCTAAACACCAAAGGTCAGATAAACCACATATCACATACCGATACACAATGTACCAGACCGATGAAACCGAGACATAAAAAGTCGGCGAGAATTGTTTAAGGACGTGTTTATAGATATCGTATATAGTCTGGAGTTTACTGGTGTGTTATATAACTAATTGAACGAAAGTCAAATGACAGGAAATGATCATAATTACAATAATGGCCAGTAACAAACTGACATTTGATGTTACCAGATATAGGTCAAACAGACATTTACATCTCTATCTGAGATTAAGATGGAAGATTATAGTGTTAGGATGTACAATAAATCATTTGACAATTAGATAGTTTGGTTAATCTACTATGATCTGTCAGTAGATATATGAGAACACTACTACAACAAGCTAATCATTGAGTTATCTCATCATCTGATAAATCCCACATACATTGTATCATTGTCTCGATATCCAATGATTTTCTTTTCTTCATTTGACTCTTTTACTGGAATTTAAACTTCGCGGTGGTTCTGAATTCATTTGAATTTCTTGAATTTGGTTTAGTTTAAGAATATTTAACGATTGTTGTTTCATGTTAATCTCGAAAACGTCTGAAAAAGTTCCATTCAAGAGGGCTAGACCAACAGTAAACACATAAATTTGTCATATGGTCAATTGTTTTTTTTTTTTTTTTTTCATTTTTAAAGTTTTTTTTCCATATTCAAGGATGTAGTATTTCAAGAATTGATATATTAAGTACTAGTTGACAGTACATAGGGATATGCAGTGCTACATGATCGTTTAATGTTGCTGTTATGTGACAGAAAGTAAATACTATAATCATAGACCACGACGGTATACATATTGTTCTTGCGGAAGTACCAAAGACAAACAAACTTGGATACATTACATTATTATCATTGCTGGTGTCGCCCCATCTTCGCTAACCAAGGGTTACGATCCGCTCTACTCATCTTCACCCTTGGCATCGTTAGACGAATTTTCGTAATTCCCACGCACTGCCACCTGCTGGATTTTGACAGTTACGCCCCTTGTAATGATGTAATTTTCAGCCAATCGACGCGAGGCTTTCATTTCCTTTCGTTTGAATGCTCTGAAAATTGACTCGAGATTATAAATGGCTGATTTTCAACCAAAGATTTGTGAAAAAATTAACATAAACTCATTGACAGACAATCAGAGCAAATCAATAACGGCTATTATAGACGGAAAAGATGTCTTTGTTGGCACGTTGTAAAGTGCGTTCTGATTGGTTGCTGCTACCACTAGCTGCATTACATATAAACTGTCACCGTTTGACCTCGAAAATCCGTCTAACGATGCCAAGGGTGAAGATGAGTAAAGAGGATCGTAACCCTTGGCTAGCGAAGATGGTGTCGCCCAGAAAGTAGTATAAGTTATTTTAGGACATTTTTAGAAATCTTAATTGATCTTAGTGCAGATAAAGTTTGCACTCCTTGGTATTTGTTCTTATCATAATATAGCAAAAGACCATAAAATAAACGTCAAGCTTGCATTTTGAAACTTCAATGCTGTAGAATGCAATTTGTAAATATTAGTAACAATATTCCAAATTATTTCTTTATCCTTCAAAACATGAAATTTAAGTACTTTACATGAATTTTCATTCGTACTACAATGCAATAAAAATCACGTCAAAATTTATGATGCAATTTCCGAGAATGTTTGCAAAAATGGTTGAGAGATTATATCTCGATAAGTATAACGTTAATGTTATAAGGATTTGTAATCAATTTTTGTCGTCTGTTAACCTACAAAAAGCAAATTATATGTCGTTTTTGGGCGTTGAGTGTCTACAATAAAAGCGATTCCATTAACTGTTCAACATAAATAAAAAGGATACTGTGTAGAGTGAAAGAAATTCGTCCTCAATTATTTTAAGATAAAACAGACATTTGGTCTGCTGAATAACTCTCAACGGAATTATCTAAATAACCGGAAGTAGTAAATCTAATGTAATTGACATTATTTGGGTCAACTTAATTCGATCTTGTGCTAAGCGGAATATTTTCATTCGTTTAACTGGAAAGAAAGTTCAGTCGCTTATAATCCAATCGTAACTAATACGATAATATGAATTATTACGGTGCAGATGTATGTGAATGCATGTAATAAATACTGATCGTAATGGACTCCAATAAATCAGGCATTCAAACACATAGTAGAAAATAAAAGAGGCAAATGAATTGGTTTTGTTCAAAAACATTTCCCGACAGATGAAGTATTGTCTAAATACAATAAAGCACACAGTTGATAATCCTAATTGAAAACAATGATCCAATTATTCAAAATGCAATATTATTATTTCCATGGCATTTTAAATGTATTAATTCCTACAAAATGTGGACAAATTACTAGAAAGGAGACGTGATTCGGTATCAATTTGCCCTCCTTAATATGTTTCATTTATAAAATCATGTGACCATCTAAAACCAAAATCGAATTAAAACAAATAAGGTAGAATGGTTTATACTACCATGTCTATTAATAGTTCATGTTTGAAAAACCAAGTGTGGAGAATTTGTACGAGATCTATCTCTCCGTTGATTGATTGGTGTTTAGCATAATTTGTAGCACAATATTACAGCTATACGTCATGATATAGCTGTAATACTGTTACAAATTATGTGTATCTATATCAATCGTTTTCATACCAGTATCAACAACTTCTTAACAGCATATTTACAACAACATTCTAACATTTCCTAAAATTTCTTTCAATCACAATTAATTAACTGGAATGCAGGTAATAAAATACAACCTAGGTGGTACTAGTAAAAGCTGGATCTTAAGCCCTATTGTCGAGTATAAAGAAACAGATTATACATCTAGTCAAACGGTTGGCACAGAAATCAAACATTGACAATAACTATTCCATTTTGCATATTTTATCAAATGAAGAGATTACGTAAAGATTTATAGATTAGGAATACTTTTTATTAGATAAAAAAGATCTAGGCGTGTGTGTTTTATTGTTACTGTTTAAATAGCTGTATATCATTCTGTAGAGACGTTTAGTTTTATTTATGGTTTTTAAATGTGTACAACCATCGAAATAAAAATGATATTAAACAATAAATCATATGTTTTACAAACAATGTGTATCCAATAAAACGATTTGTAACAAATTGACCTCAACAGGTATTTGTCACATCAGAATTTGAAATAATTATTCTGTTTCAATGAGACTGGTAAACATGTCAACCAGATAATGTAATGTACAGTGTTATGATGGGGGGGAAATAGGGGGTTGTGGTGTTTAACGCCTCTTTCAACAATATTTCAGTTATATCGTGGCTGTCAGTTTTATTGGCGTAGGAAACCGGAGTACACAGGGTAAACCACCGACCTGCCACAAGTCACTGACAAACTTTATCACATAATATTATATCGAGTACACCTCGTCATGGGCGGATATTGGAAGAAAATAGAGTGGTAATACTATCATCTACAAGTGAGGTAACATTTTTAACACAAAATGCATTTCATTATTTCATTTCATTGAAATTCCCTACGTTCGCCGATGTGACCAGTATGTAGATAACATATATAACTTGCTATAGTGCGCATGCACTAAGGAATAATAACGAAAACATAGTGTGGATATAGAACAGAATATGGGTATAATTCTTTAGACACTTATTTAATGAGAACGTACGATTTCATAAGAGATCAAAAGTTACATTATTTTATACAACAATATGGGTACAGATAAATCTAAGTCATTTCACTTAAACATAAAATGTGAAAAGATATTGAATATATTAATGGGGATATTGCGAGGTACACCAAGCTTGAAATGTCGTGCTGTAACGTAAATTTCATTTGGTAATTTATACTAAAGAATCGAGGATATTTCATTTAAAATTTTGTCAGAGCTGTGTAACTGCAAGAGAGGGTCTGATAGCCACGTCTTCGTGTTTCCTGAATAAGTGACGATATACCTTTATTTAATTTTCTTCAGTACAAAAACACCACTTTTAATAAACAATAATACACTCCCTAATCAAAATGCATTCATGGTTTAGTTTGTATTGTATTTCGATTGTGTTTTTTGCATTTTCTATTGGACGTTTGGTATTCATCATTTGTATAAGACAAATTTGAAGATACCAAAGGGGTAATCAGAAGGCGTAAATCGTAGAACAGACAATATAATTTCCAAAGAAAAGGGACAAAAGGACAAACAGCAATCTGCAGAACACAACGCAGAAAACAAAAGATCGAGCAACACGAACCCTACTAAAAACTAGGGGTGAACTTAGTTGTTCTTCAGGATGACATAAGAGGGATAGCCACAATCAGATAAGGTTATCTATGCCTAAGGCAAAATGACCTTAAGAAGAGTTTGAAGATACCAAAGGGGCAATCAGAAACCGTATATCAAAGAATAACAGACAACACAATGGCCATAAGATACCAAAGGGGCAATCAGAAACCGTATATCAAAGTATAACAGACAACACAATGGCCATAAGATACCAAAGGGGCAATCAGAAACCGTATATCAAAGAATAACAGACAACGCAATGACCATAAGATACCAAAGGGGCAATCAGAAACCGTATATCGAAGAAGAACAGATAACACAATGGCCATAAGATACCAAAGGGGCAACCAGAAACCGTATATCGAAGAAGAACAGACAACGCAATGGCCATAAGATACCAAAGGGGCAATCAGAAACCGTATATCAAAGAATAACAGACAACGCAATGGCCAAAAGACAAAGTACAAAAGGACAAACATCGATCGACAAAACATACATATAAAACTAAACATCGAGTGAGTTTTTATATATTACAATATTTTGGAACTGTAAATTTAAAATATAAATATATCTAATGAAATATGTCAGTGGAGAAACACCGACTACTAGAAGGATATAAATATATCTAATGAAATATGTCAGTGCAGAAACACCGACTACTAGAAGCATGATACCCTATAGTAACTATCTGTATTCATTTACATGTAAATTATCAGACATCTATAAAATAACAAATCATAGTGTCCATGGAGTTTATGCAGTCAAATATATCTACAGAAATCTGCTTTAATTGGCATCTTTATAATAAATCACTGTCTAGGACGGACAGTAATCATAATCTATAACGGACAGTCTCATTTACCCCATTAATGAATAGTGCGTATAACTTTACCCTTTATATCAAGGGCAACTGCTCAAAAAGGCCACATTTTCAGGTTCCCTTGAGTGGCCTTTATATACAGATTTGACCGTATTACAAAAACAAGGATTCCATAAAGTGGAACAGCACGCTAAGATAAAAATCATTGTGGATTGCGGAATATTTGTAATTCTAAAAGTATATTAAAACTAACATTAGACATAATCAGGCATAGGTGACCGTAACCGATTTTGTCTATCCTGTTTAGGCCCTTTGGTTTTATTTCTCCGAAAACTTTAAATCATTTTGCCTTCCAATCTTTCGCGTTTGAACGTACCTTATGAAGGTTATTCCAGAAACGCTTCGTGCGCACTCAATTAGATATTTACGTTTTTGCTATTGTGATTTACCTGGACCTACCGTTATTGTAATAAACTTAATAAATAAAAACACATTTTAATATACTTCTTTCAATAACTCTGTGATTGTTGTTTTCCATTCAATTAAATAGCCTTAGGAGTACTGTCTTTTAAATAATTAAACCAATATATTTTTCTTTAACATTTTATTTGGAATTGAATGAATATTTATTGACAGAATTAAAGTTTTAACGACAATATATTTAGATTTCTATTTCATGTTTTACACTTTAAATAGTTTCCTGAGGCATTTATATTGTTAAGAAACTGAGTTTACCCATACCAAATTCTTTATTTTCTAAACATACCAATACCTTTTATATTTCAATTAAAGTTAAATTGAAATGGGTATATAAAGTTCAACAATTTGTCTGTTTTTATCTTAATACAGACAGTAACAGCATATAGGATCAACGATAGCAAAAGTGGCCAAAACAATCATAATAAAGTAAAGCAAAGATCATGAATTTCATACAAAACATGAACATCATGTGGTTTTATAAACCATTTTGGACTTCCTGCCTTTTTCTGTTGATTTGAAATGGTGCCATGATCTTGTTCATGCAGTAGTAAGAATGACGAAGATGATAGATTATTCATCTTTACAAGGCTTAAACAAAATTTAAAGCAAAGGAACAGCTTAACGCCTTTATTGCTGTTACACAGTCACACTAATATCTTCAATAAACGCTAGAAAATACCGAAGGGGCAATCAACAATGGACAATCCAGAGAAACTAGAAATACAGGTCACACAAGACGAAGAAAATCTAAACAAAAGCACAACACAATATGCGTTGGACACCACTATGCGCAAACAAAAACAAATAACACAAACAAGACATGGGTCCTCCTACAAACATCTGTTATATTTATTTTCTATTATTTTAGTTGTCTTAGATCTTAACTAACACGGACAACGACAACATGTAGGGCTTAATAACCTGTGATTCTACATCGATGCAATTATGTAAATTACCTACTAAATATATACAGGAACATTTTACCTTAATTTGAAACATCAAAACATGACAATTGACATGCATCATAATGATATACTTTCTTTAAACTTAAGTAGAATATATCTTTCCCTGGTAATTATTGGTTGAATTTCAATATCTATAGCCTTCGTTTTAATACCCATTTCATTTAACACACTCCATTCTCTATGACAAATAATTAACACTACATTTCATAGTAATTAACTCGTACCTAGCAGACCGTCTCCATTATGGAAATATTAGTTAATATGGAGTGGATTTACAAGTAAATAGCAGCCCTTCATGTCTTATAAATCTTAGCTAAGCGGAAATGGGTTTGCAACGACCATGATAAAATATACATAAATCAATCACGTAAAATTGATGCTCAATCACCATTTGAATTCAAAATTGCCATTATTTGCATGTTTACAACATCAATTCTAATATTTTATTTGGAGTATAATGCCAATTAATCCATTCGGATATTTATTAATGATTGGCACGTGTTGTGTAGTTTGTGGTGGTTAAACACATGCATTTTTGTTTTGTCACGCAAGATCTTGCAGTTTGAGGTTCTCATGAAAAATAAAGTTATTGCATGATATATTCTGCCAATGTCAAAATACCACCTAATTGGATTGACCACTTCAAGGCTTATAATATCTTATTAATCACTCCCTACACAATACCATACAGCTAGGGTGCTAAAACCTATTTTGTATTTACAAAGGATCATTAAAATTTAACATAATAGTAACATTTCAAAATTTCAGAAGACAAATCATCTCATATTAGAAATATAACAAATAATAAAGCTTCAAATATATTTCCTTAATAATTAAACGACTCTATATTTTGAGGAGGAATGTAATTACTATCAGTGTATCATGTAGCATATTTCATACTGCTATTGCATCTTTCATGTTTTGTTTTCAGAAAAGACTTAAAAATCTACTCTCGTCACATTATCAAGAGAAAGGTAGAGCCGATTGTAATATCAATACATAGCAAACCTAACCGAATACAATATTCTATAATATTCTAAATATTCTACAATGTTTTCATTAAAACTCTTACCGAAACTAAGTTTAAAATCCGACCAACAATGAGCGATAAGTCAAATGAATTGTAGTGTGATCACACATGTATATATATATCCATTGAAATGTTAGTCGATTTCAAAATAAAAAATCTTTCATATTTAGAAGAAACAACATGGAAAATAAAAACAAAACAAATAATAGTAATTGTAATAAATAGTTACAATAATAATGTACAATACAACCTAAATATTAATATTGTTCATAAATCATGTTTATAAAACATATCAGCATACGACATAATATAGAAAACGAAACTGTCGCGCGACCATTTATTTGACGCTGTTAGCACATAGAATTACATTGAAAACGAGACTCGCGCAACTATTTATCTGACGCTTTTAAGCCCCAGAACAACAAGCCAGTAACATATTCAGTGTAAATAAAACATTAATTTTTACAAGTGGGGAACATGCAATACAGTACGATACAACATAGTGACTTGCGAAAGGTCGGTAGTATTCTCCGGGTACTTCCGGTTTCCTGCACGAATAAAACTGGACACCACGATATAACTGAAATATTGTTGAAAGTGGCGTTAAGCACCTTAACCCTGACCCTGTAATACAGTACATTCTAGCAGTAACGAGATCAAGGAGATGTTGTAATTACTTATTAATATATCATCAAAGATATATACATTTGTATGTACAAATAGAGCATATGTGATTTATGACAAACATAAATATAATTATATAGTAACAATACATATATTACATGCATAGTGTTAATGTGACATGAAAATGTATTCTACCGTTGTTATTTGTTACTATAAATAGACCTCGTTTGCTTTTTATTCTTTTTGTTGTTATATATATAACTTCTAGCGCAACATTTACATAATTATATATAGAACATCTTGAATGAAAACCAATCTGGTTTTAGAATGGGATATTCTACTATTGATAATTTATGCATAATTTATTCATTATTTGAAATTTTGAAATTAAAAAATTAAACAAATATTTAGTGCAGTCTTTGACTTCAAAAAGGCACTTGATACTGTTTGACGCGATGCTCTTTGGTATGACATACTTTTAAATAATATGAATGGAAGTATGTTATAAGCTTGAACGGATATTTATAATAAAGCAAAACAATTTGAAGTTGACAAAGATATGATGGCTACCAATACAGTTTTGAGATTGGATTGTTTACATAATCTTTACATTATTTCACAGTTCGATTTATTTGATAAAATGGTGAAACCAATATTGTTATATGGTTGTGAAGTATGGGGTTTCGCAAATAATAACATAATTGAAAGGTTATATCTCCCGGTTTTTAGTGGGGGTGGGGTTCGTGTTACTCGATCTTTAGTTTTATATGTATGTTTTGAGGACCGTTGTTTGTCCTTTTGTACTTTTTCTTTTGGCCATTGTGTTGTCTGTTCTTCTTCAATATACGGATTCTGATTACCCCTTTGGTATCTTCAAACTCTTCTCAAATTGTGTAAAAGACAAACAATGGTCGACAACACACTATACTAAAGATTGAGCAATGCGAACCTCACCAAAAACAGAGGTGATCATGACGGAGAGGTATTTCCTGCCCCACTAGTGGCATTGGTGGTGTTACTACTAATAAGACAAATAACTAAAACACCACATTGCCGGAACAGTTCCAAATTCCAATAGAAAATTCATAGATGGAGACATAATCGATACCCATAGACACTTATACATGACCGCTCACCTTCCTAGTTTGTTATAAAAGCCAGTGCAATACAAAGTGGTGGGGTTAAATTCCACTTAGTGAAATGATGCTGTCATGCAAATGTTTTCCATATGTGACTAAATGCAGACCCTGACACATAGCCCTGCGAATGTAGTTGTTATAAAGAAGCATGTTCTAATAAAAATTCGTAAAGTTCAATATGACAATCAAAAGACAATACATGTTGATGATTTAAAATTCTGGTTCTTTAGTCGGGAAATTACGGTACAGTAATTGTTACCCGAGGAAAATTGCGTGCTCAACATTCTTTGAGGATATAAACTTTGTAGGCCATTTACACAGTGTTGGGCTCCTTATTCCAATTACAAGTTAATATTAGATCAACTTGTTATTGTTAACATATGTTCCTAGAACAATACACGAAAAATAATGAAAGATGAAAAGAACTCCATTAATAATAAAAACAAATCAATTTCGGATTGAAGATGTTAGAACGATGTTGAAGTAGATGATGGTAGCTGTTAATATATAGGTATTAGTGTTTTGATAACTCTGTAGTGTGTACCATAATAACGTACGTATTGCAAAGGAAAACGCATATATACAATTTACTGCGCACGACGCGTTTCTAACACAACCTTCATCCGGTAATTGAAAACATCCGAAATAAAATACCGATATTAACAAATATGGCTTAGTGGTGTTAGGGTTATGGAGTTTAACACCACTTTCAACAATATTTCATCTATATCGTGGCGGCCGGTTTTACATTGGTGGAGGAATTAAACAAATACTTATTTGATATTTAATCGTTCGATATTATAGTACGATCACGTTAGAACATATTGCTAATATAACAATGTAACATAACACCTATAAGATGACAGTTATTTGTACGTTAAACATTCCTAACATAACGGTTAATTGTAAGATGGTGGTCACCTATGTTTCTAAGATAACTGTTAATTGCAAGATGGTGGTCACCTATGTTTCTAAGATAACCGTTAATTGTAAGATGGTGGTCACCTATGTTTCTAAGATAACGGTTAATTGTAAGATGGTGGTCACCTGTTTCTAAGATAACCAATAATTGTAAGATGGTGGTCACCTATGTTTCTAAGATAACCGTTAATTGCAAGATGTTGGTCACCTATGTTTCTAAGATAACGGTTAATTGTAAGATGGTGGTCACCTATGTTTCTAAGATAACCGTTGTTTTTGAGACGGTGGTCACCTATGTTTCTAAGATAACTGTTAATTGCAAGATGGTGGTCACCTATGTTTCTTAGATAACGGTTAATTGTAAGATGGTGATCACCTGTTTCTAAGATAACCAATAATTGTAAGATGGTGGTCACCTATGTTTCTAAGATAACTGTTAATTGCAAGATGTTGGTCACCTATGTTTCTAAGATAACGGTTAATTGTAAGATGGTGGTCACCTATGTTTCTAAGATAACGGTTAATTGTAAGATGGTGGTCACCTATATTTCTAAGATAACCGTTAATTGTAAGATGATGGTCACCTATGTTTCTAAGATAACCGTTGTTTTTGAGACGGTGGTCACCTATGTTTCTAAGATAACGGTTAATTGTAAGATGGTGGTCACCTATGTTTCTAAGATAACCAATAATTGTAAGATGGTGGTCACCTATGTTTCTAAGATAACCGTTAATTGTAAGATGGTGGTAGCCTATGTTTCTAAGATAACGGTTAATTGCAAGATGGTGGCCACCTATGTTTCTAAGATAACCGTTAATTGCAAGATGGTGGTCACCTATGTTTCTAAGATAACCGTTGATTATAAGATGGTGGTCACCTATATTTCTAAGATAACGGTTAATTGTAAGATGGTGGTCACCTATGTTTCTAAGATAACCGTTAATTGTAAGATGGTGGTCACCTATGTTTCTAAGATAACCAATAATTGTAAGATGGTGGTGACCTATGTTTCTAAGATAACCAATAATTGTAAGATGGTGGTCACCTATGTTTCTAAGATAACGGTTAATTGTAAGATGGTGGTCACCTATGTTTCTAAGATAACGGTTAATTGCAAGATGGTGGTCACGTATGTTTCTAAGATAACCGTTAATTGTAAGGTGGTGGTCACCTATGTTTCTAAGATAACAGTGGCTTTTGAGATGGTGGTCATCTAAATTTCCAAGATAACGGTTAATGTGAAGATGGTGGTAACTTTAAGATAACGATTAACTGTAAGAAGTTCCTTAAATTTCTACGATAACGGTTAATTCTACGTCATTTGTGGTTACCTTATATTTCTAAGATAACTTTTAATTCTACGTCATTGGTGGGTATCTTAAATTTCTAAGATAACTGTTAATTGGAAGGTGTTTGTCATTTAAAATTTCTAAGGCAACGAGTGCTCACCTTAAGTTTCTACGTTAATTGTAATTTAGTTTTCTGCTTATGTTTCTAAGATAAGTTGTTGGTTACCTTAAGTTTCTGAAATGACGGTTAAATTAAAAGTAAGTTGTTTGTCACCAGAAGTTTCTAGTTTCAATGATGTAATAAGAATTTAACACAGATATACCAGCCATATGTGATTCCAATAAACTTAATTCGATGAAAGTGAAATACCTAAAGTTCCTGACGACGACAGACCAAATGGATGGCAATATTATCTTACATGGATCTTTGGATTGGCTTTAATTCCATGACCTATTTTGACGAACAACTTCCTATTCTATCTTAATGACTTTGCAGATTCAACAACGATTGTCATATTTCGCGTACAACATACTTACGTTGTCGCATGATTATGATATAGCAGTTTATGCGCTCGTAAATTCCACTGATAATAAATTATGGACAATCATTTCAAATATCTCTAGCGTAGCCTACTTTAATGACACTAACCTGATTACATGTCTAATTCTTGTCAATTTCATGTTCATCCATAATAGATTATGTTTACTTTTAACATCCGAAACAAACATAATTTGCATGCATTGATCATTGTCAACGGTATACAGTCACGTAAAACTATTTTGATAACTAACGTTGTTATTATTAACTATGTCTAAAGATAACACATCAAACTAATTTGAAAATTATGTTTGAGTGAAAACAATACGTCCTTATACAAGTTGATTTGTAAAGTCAACAGCTAATTAAATAGTAACAATATGAGATATAATGCAACCTATGTTTGTAATGCATTAGACATCCAATAACAATGAAATTATTGACACTAATTAATGTTTTTATTGCAACATATATTTTTATTACTGGTACCTTTATATCGTAGCATTTTTATGAGGAACCAGCATGCACAATTTTTCAGAGTCATGTATACTTATATTTTAGCTTGTGAAAAATTGCGTACGTAGAGAGATAAATATCAAATTGTCAAACTGGATATGTACTTTTATATCATGCATTTATCAATTATATTGCATACACTATTAATCATAAATATCTTGAGAGTAATGAATAAAATAAATATATCACAAAAAAGAGTTTATCTAAAGAAATCGATGTCGAATTAAGATAAATTACAAGAGAAAAGGAAATTGATTAAATCAAGGATATATCTATCTGTCTCTAAATGGAAATCAGAAATAGACATATTGATATAAATTTTGACAATGTCATTCTATTTATTTCTGTTGTCACACATGATTTTAATGTTGATAGTTTCTCTGGATTGTCCATTCTTTATTGCTCCTTCGGTTTTATCTCTATTGTTTATTTAAACTTGCTAAACAAAAATCTTAGTTCGAACAGGGTGTCAAAAATTCATATCCTTGCATTATTTGTGAAAGTGCCACATATTTAATTTTACATTACATATGTCTATACCCATGCATGCTTCTGTCAACAGGTGAAATAAATGAAAGATAATACTGAAGGGGCAAACAAAAGTGGACATTCCAGAGAAGCTGGCCACATAGGGTACACAAGACGAAGGGGCAAACAAAAGTGGACATTCCAGAGAAGCTGGCCACATAGGGTACACAAGACGAAGGGGCAAACAAAAGTGGACATTCCAGAGAAGCTGGCCACATAGGGTACACAA
>MJUT01034425.1:1367516-1378240 GCA_002080005.1 Gigantidas platifrons
ACTCTTTATGTTCTATGTCTTGTGTCCAATGTTGTATGTGCCTCTAAGTTGTCCACTCTTTATGTTCTATGTCTTGTGTCCAATGTTGTATGTGCCTCTAAGTTGTCCACTCTTTATGTTCTATGTCTTGTGTCCAATGTTGTATGTGCCTCTAAGTTGTCTACTCTTTATGTTCTATGTCTTGTGTCCAATGTTGTATGTGCCTCTAAGTTGTCCACTCTTTATGTTCTATGTCTTGTGTCCAATGTTGTATGTGCCTCTAAGTTGTCCACTCTTGATTGCGACTACGGTTTAATTAGGCATGAGACAGTCTGTATAAATAGTGTAATGCAATCATTTTAGACCAATAACATACTTGATACCACATAACTTATGTATTACACTCTGGTTTCAAAATTAAGACGCGGTAATATCAATCCAGAAATTGTAATTTCTCTCTTTTGTAAGGTGGAACAAATTATTTACCAAATATTTCAAAGAAACTGTCACGATCGAGTGTCTTCCTCAAGGGGAGGCCAATGTCAGCCTCACAAAGATCTAGCAGAATATTTTGTAACAATTTAGTCAAACGTTATAAACATAGGCACTACCAATATGAAATCCAAAACGGTCAGACGATTTTGACCAAAGCGTTTGTACAAATATTGAAATTGAATACACCCCATACGGTATGTAAGCAACGACATGGTCTCTACTATTAAATAGCGTCGACAAACTCTATTCTCACACAACATATGCCTAATTATATTATAGCAACAAATTGTTATTCCGCGAAAATCAGATTAACAACATAAGGATGACCGAGGTAAATCGGTACCACATAAGGTGATACGCCGAAATCAAAACGTTTTGGACACTTCAATTGACACATCAGAACAAACACCGTGTCGATCCAATTAAATTAGTAAGAAAGGCTATATATGTAAATAAACATGAGAGAATATCCAACATTATGCTTAGATATAAATTAGAGTAAAAGAACAGCGCTTTCATTGCTGTTCTATATTCCTCAGTCACAGTTTTGCCGGTCAGTGTGATAAATGAATCACAATGTATCCAAGAATCTAATTGTATGGCCTTGACATGCTAGGGACATATTATATGCTGTCTTTAGTCAAACGGTATTGAACATAGGTAGCCATCAAATATGACACGAATTCTAATTAAGAGAACAAAAGCCTTTGAATTCAGACAAGTTTCATTCATTAACAAGTTCGACGTAAATTATCAATTTACTCATAAACATCTGTCGAATATATTACTATAATAGATTTTGTACACTTAGAGTTGTATAATTTGTAATTATGCATTTCAGCCCATCTTTGATTTTCACAAATACAAAAATAGAATATAATATTCACGGAAATGCAGCAGAATAAAAAAGATTGTCCATTACAGCAATACTTTATCAAATTTAGACAGATTTAGTCAAACAAAATACTCTTAAAACACGAACATTAGATTTAAAGAATACTAAAAATCAATATTCGTTCTAAAACATTTCTTGTCAATTTATTAAACGTAATGACAAGTGACATTAGATAGAAATTAAAGATAAATTGTATTTCTTTGCAGAGGTGAATGACGATTATATCTCAAAATATAACTAACTTAAGCTTGGAAACTGTTATAATCTGTGCATTCAAAGTTTACTTACCGATAAGTGTCATTGTCTGGCATTTTGCCAAATTGTTGACTGGATTGAAATAGAAGTATATAGTCCAAAAATAAAACAATACTTATGTTGAAAAATATATTATACTTTCTTCTTCGATTTAAATGTTTATTGTATATATAAGCTGGTGTTCAGATTTTTCCCTCAATAAAACAACGCATGCGTCAACAACACGAAGTGCTCGATATTGAGAGGCGTTCATTTAGATTAAGAATCAAGTAATCGTAAATAATTATAAAGATATTTGATATAAATTGTTTTTATACAAAGATTAATGATTTGTATTTTGTAGCAAAACATTTAAATTTAGCATGGTAATCGGGTAATAAAGTACTTAATGATAGGATGATCAAATAATCATGCAAAATAGCAGGTCAAATGGTAGAACCAATATACACATCAACTGCCTTATCTTCCGGGGCACCCAACTTCGATTCCTTTTTTTGTGGTAGGGTTTGTGTTGGTAGGTATTTAGTTTTCCGTGTTGTGCTTTGTACATCACTGTTTGTTCTTTATCATTTTGGCCACTATATTGTCTTTCCTCCGATTTACGTTTTCTGATTACCTCATTAGTATCTAAACTGTCTTGTATATAATATTATAATCACCTTATAGCATCATACGTCCTACAACGATATAAACATTTGCCTCTGCTGCTAAGTATAGTTTGGAGATACCAAAGGGGTAATCAGAAACCGTATATAGAAGAAGAACATGCAACACAATGGCCAAAAGAAAAAGTACAAAAGGACAAACAAAGATCGGCAAAACATACAAGACTAGTTAGATTGGGTTTTGGACTTGTCCTGACAGTGTAGACATTTTCAGTTTTCATTTAATTGTATATTAGTTACCCACATATCTATTATGTAATGGCTAGTGCGGATGCATGAGTGTGGTAAGTTGTTGTTCAAATTCATGACAACTCATCTTGAAAATATGACATTGGTACTTGCTGACTTTCCCCTCCTTTATAGGGGCCTGGCAAGAACAGGCAGTGCTATGAGTCGTAACAGACCAATATGTCCTGGTAAGATGTATATTACATGAAAAGATGTGAGAGTACCAATCTTCAAACGACCAAACTAGGTCAATAAAGACACCTAAAATCGGGTGAGTCATCAGTTTCATAAAAATGATTTTAATACTCATTCAATCAACATAATATATAAAACAAAATTATGGTTATATTGTTTATATGTCACACACCTAACTACAAAGGACTCGAGTTGTTCTAATCAATACGCGGTTAAATTTGTTTAAACAGCAGCAGACCTTAGATTGACAATACATGGTGGAAAGAATGGATAGATGTGATTTAATACGTGATATTGTTTGATATAGCAAGTCATACTGAGATGGAAGGTTGTTAATGTAGAAACATTTAGACGTCTTATGGAATCCCCACGGTATTGTAACATTTAGACCTAGAATGGAAACCTGAGGATTCCGGTGGTATAGCAACATTTAGACGTCTCATGGAATCCCCGCGGTATTGTAACATTTAGACCTAGAATGGAAACCCGTGGATTCCCGCGGTATAGCAGCATGTAGATGCATAATTGAAATTCATAGGGAATACCGAAGAATAGAAACAGTTAGACGTATAATGGAAACCCCGAGGGAACTCCGCGGTATTGCATCATTCAGACGTATAGTCATAGTGGACGCCCGAGGTTGTTGTGTGGGAAGAATCAAATACACAGCTTGCCCTGGGGGATGGGTGTAAATGAGTATGAGTGCATTGTGTTTGTCACGTTCCTTTTATGTAAAAGACATATTGCTGCTGCTCGTAATGAGCCCATAATGTAAGAAGGGTTTGAAGATACCAAAAGGGTAATCAGAATCCATAAAATAGACGAAGAACACACAACACGATGACCGAAAGAAAAAGGACAAAAACACAAACAACGATCTACAAAACACTACATATAAAACTATCGATTTCGTAGCATGAACACCAATAAAAACCGTGGATGAACTCAGGTGTTTTGGATGGATAAGCAGTTCCTGCTCCTCTATTGACATCCGTCGTGTCACTAGGGTTACTGATATGACTGGTTAGATATATTTATGTTTGAAATTTACATTTCCTAAACATAATAATTTATGGACAATAAGGTGAATCTGCTTGTATTTAATTTGAGCCGACTTGTGGTATCCTGTTTGGTCCTTTGGTTTGCTTGCTTTTACAAGACTTTTACATAGCAAGCAACGTTTGAAGATACCAAAGGGGTCAGAAGATGTAAATGTTATCATCCTAGAGACTTGTGCAGTTCGTTATCAGAAGACGTAAATGTTATCATCCTAGAGACTTGTGCAGTTCGTTATCAGAAGACGTAAATGTTATCATCCTAGAGACTTGTGCAGTTCGTTATCAGAAGACGTAAATGTTATCATCCTAGAGACTTGTGCAGTTCGTTATCAGAAGACGTAAATGTTATCATCCTAGAGACTTGTGCAGTTCGTTGTCCGTTTTGTTAAACAGTCTTGTTCACCGTGGAAATGTCCCTGACCTTTGCATCAAACCTTTGTTCTTATAAATTAATTAGTCTGTTGTGAATTATTGATATTTACTTACTTTAATTGTATATTTGCATTGTATTGTGATGTATGCCTTCAACCCTTGTATGGTAAAATTGTGTTTAATTAGTAAAACATTTAAATCATTTGACTACGAATGTTCCTCATTAAGGTTATTCCAGAAACGAGTCGTATGCACTAATACATTTTTATTCCGTTTTTCGTAGTCATAACCTGTCCTTCCTGATTTATTACAGAATGTGACTTATGGTTACACGAAAGGTCGAATATTGGAGCATGTACGACTATCCTTTCATCTCCCAATCCACCCCAGCTATTAGTGTGTGTGTGTTGGGGGGGATCTGTGTTGCTCAAATTTTAGTTTTCTTTGTAGAATATTTTATTGTGGGAAGTGAAGGTTCGGATTATTTGTTTTAACATGAAACACAATAAATAATTTGTTTTCGCAAAAGAACATTATTATTGTTTCTTTGACAATTTGATGGTTTTTTTAAATAAAAAAAATTATTTAATATTTTAAAGCCACTGCATAAATAAAATACCTTCAAATATAAAACTCTTTAATTTCACAAAGCTACTAAAACATTTTAATAAAATAACTGCACTATTTAAAATACCTAATTCAACTATTTAAAGTTTTATGAGCAACCAATGTACTTTTTCTAACTTTGTACTGTAGGTATAAAAAAATCAATAATTCACATAATCGATTTGTGAAATGCATGTGACTAAATACCTTTGAGTACCATATGTAACATACTGATAAGACTGTAAAATATATATTTATCTCAAGTGGAATAATAATCTTAGATCTAAATCTAAAATCTAACCTTCATTTGCTAACAAATCAAATTGAAATAGATTGAAAGGTTGTTGAAATTTATATATTTGTGAATCACGTAATTTAACAAAATCGTAGATATCTAATTTAGTGCGCATGACGCGTTTCTGGAATAACCTTCATAAGGTACGATCAATGTCAAGAGGTTGGAAAGTCAAATAATTTTTTAATCTTGAGGTGTTCACCACAGGGCATACATGGGATAACACAGACTGCCTAAGGTCTTCTATGTACGAGGGATTTGATCACTAGTTTTTATTTTGTCCATTGTATTGTCTGTGCGTTTACGATTTACGGCTTCTGATTATCTCTTTAGTGTCTTCAAGATTTTGTCTTAGCAATACAGCAATAAAAGGGTTGTTCCTTCACTACGATTTGTGTCTAAGTGTAATGTTGGATATTCTTTCATGTTTATTTACAGCCCATCATATCCTTTCTTACTAATGCTCATTGTTTAGTATCAGACAATGTCTATGATGAATATATCTTTCTTATACAGTAAAATAGCAACTAAAATATAAAAATGACAAATATAAATGTAAGTTGAAAACACAATAAAACGCACTTGCAAGTCCGAATTCCGAGACGGAACGGAGTCATAATCCGAGGCTCCTGCACTAATGGACCAACGACGCCAACCCAACAATGACAGGTTCGTTTTTCACGAAAGGCAAGTAGAAAACAGACAGCATTAATCTCTGTAAAAGTAATCTGTTCGCAATACCTACAGAAGGTAGCCGGACGTTAAACGCCAATAACTAACTAACTAACACACCTGATAAATATATTCACACGATATATATGTTGTTTTTTTCACTATATATCACTAAAGGTCGATACCTCTGCTTGGAGACTATTGGTCTCCGAGGGCATCAGCCATTCAGTAGTCAGTACTTCAGTACTGACATGGGTTATTAAATATATTTATTATTGAAATTTACAATTCCTAATGTAATTTTGAATAAAACTAAGGTTCTCCTTCCTCAGGCATATGTGAACCTAACCGATTTTGGGTTTGCTGTTTAGACCTTTTGGGTTTATTGCTCCCGTAGACATTTAATTTATTACGCTTTCAAAATGAAGGTTATTCCAGAAACGCGTCGCATGCACTTGGTATCTACGTTTATATTCACACAAAATGATAATAATAAAAGTAAAGGTATAATTATCTAACAAAATTTCAGGTTCATTTAAGAAGTACTTCTATTTTAGATGTCTGCTGGGAATTCTATAGTTTGTGCAACTTTATTTTCGTCTTGTTGATGGCCTTTGCTTATATTGCACACTGGAAATCGTTTTACCTTGTTTAAGTACAGTCACACTATTATTTTGTATTTGATTTACCTGTAATTAAAGAGTTATTTATTTCAGGTGCAAACTACATGAAATTTATTTTTGAAGATTTCACTGTGCCAACAGTGTTCAATAAACATTAGAGAAACCCGAAGGGAGCAATCAAGAATGAACAAGAGACATTGGCAACAATTGGACACACACGACACAGGGCGAAGAAAAACAAAATACACAAAAAACACAAAACAGAAATATGAGCAACACGAATCCCACCAAAAACATGTTGTGTTCATTGTAAAATGTACCTTGTGTCAAACATTTAATTGTGAGGTTAGTGTGAATATTGTATTTGGCTAATTCTTGCATTTTAAAAATAATACAGCTGTGGTTATATTTTAAGTGACCTTGGAAGATTAAAAGAACAATGTTTGAAAATAAACATGAATCAATAATAATGCTAGAAGCTAAATTAAAAAAAAGAGAAATGATGTATATTACAGAGAGCCATCTGCTTCAAAAACCAAAAATTTAACGTTTCAAGAAAAATATCATTTTGATTAAGAATTTTTCAGCTGTTATTTATGATTATCAGAACTAAATACCCTTTAGTGAGACGACAACTGTTGTGTATTAGACAAATACGTTGATCTGGATATCTATGGTGCTAGCTCATTGACAAAATAGTTCACATTATATAAGGGTAATAACAAAATTACCGAACTCCGAACAATCTTCCGAAGGGAAATTCAAAACTCATAAGTATATAAACAGACAAAATCAGTCAACAACCGGTAAACCGTAATGACCCTGACTTGGTACAGGCATTTCCAAAGAAATGGTGGCTTGAATAAGATTTTATGGCGCCAAACCTCCCGCTTTCATTACGGTTCAAAGGTTCCGGCTGTCACTATAGCAGCATTTATAATAATACTGGAACAAAATAGGTAAAATAATAGTCAATGCAGTACTAAATTCAGTGAGGAGGGTGGAACATCTATCGTGAACCATCTCCATCAACAACCACGATTCCTCTGTAATATTTTAACTCCGAAAGTAAATGTCAAAAACACTCTTACGTCACACATTGACAAAAAATATTTATGTAAGTGCACTCTGGCACATTATCCTGATCAAAGCCATCTAATCATATTTGTTCTCTTTAATGATGTGTACTTTATTTAACCGGTTCGAGGAACAACCTCAACTTTGTTCACACTCGAATCGGTGATATTAACCGTTCTTCCTACGTGTCGGTCTGTAATGCAATTAATCTTCATTGTTAAATGTCAAATCTTTTTGTGTATTTACTCTATAAATGGAAAGGTATATTAACTGCATTTGTTATTTATTTATTTATTTCTAACATTTTGGTTTTGTAATAAGCAGTAGATAAAACCAAAAGGCATTCAAGTATTGCCAATCCAGAGACACAAGCAACATTGAACACAAGACACAGAACGATGACAAACAACACACAAAAAAACAACACAGGAAACTAAAAATGTGAGCAATATAAACCCACCAAATCATGTGGGTAAACCCATGTTAAATAATAATACCTATATACAAAATGTATATATAGTAGCTATAGTAGAATATTGATGTATACTTATTGCATTAATAAATGATTTTTGGTTAGGTCAAAAAAAGTTTGAATCAATTAAATCTAGGAAAGTAATGAGAGACGTTATCTGAATATTCACTGATATAAACATTACTAAAGCTACACTAAAAAATATTTTGTGAGGTGTATCTTTCAGAATATATCCATGCCCACACATCGTACGTGTCAGTCAAATTTGACAGACAATACTAAAATACACCATCATATAAACCTACAGCTTTAAGATAAATATAGCAAAATGAATATTTTAATCACTTCTAAATTTGAAAGTTTACAGCCTGTCTTTCTGTTCCAGGGTGTGAGAATAATTTTATCATTTTCTATATTGTGGTTAAAAATAAATGACGGAACGATTATTATATATTACAACTGCCATAATTAAAGTTAATACAGAGATTTTCTCACGTTCGACTATAATTTATGAAATTTAAAAATAGTAACCTATGTACTTTATTTAACTGTGACAGATTTATTAACGGTGCAATTTTGTACCACTTACTATAATATACATACATGTAGGTATTTCAGTTTGTTGTAAGTACCTTTGACTTCTTTTGTAATAAAATGATAAATAAAAAAACACCACTGTCAAAACCAATACCCCTGACACAAAGGCATGACCGTTCACTTTCCTGACTTGGTACAGGCACTTCAATAAATAACATGGCAGGGTTAAACTAGTTTTGGGGCGCAATTCTCCCCTCTTAATGGAAGGTAAAACATTCATATTGAAGTAATATGAAAGGCAAATATCGTGGAATTTTTGGATTAAATATTTTCACAAAAATTAACTGCATAACATTAAAAATCCGCTCAAAAGCAGATTTTAAGAGCAAATCGCAAAATATTTGACAGGATATAATTCTGTTTTCCCGTACAATAATGCAAATGATATGCGCGTGACCCAAGATTCGAACTCTTTAGGGGAGATTATTGTTCATGCGCACTGTTCAGTTGATGAAAAAAAATGTCGGATGCAAGTAAAAATATATTCCGTGTTTACCACATAACTTGAGAAGTATTGCAAATAAAAAATGGTTCACACGACATGAAACAGACAGATTCCTCAATAATCATTGTCAGGAATGTGTGCGTGCTTACCTCAGCATCCATGATTGTTTATCTTTTCGTCACGGGGTCATGATCGGAAATCATCGGAACAAAACAACCGAAAGTTAATCAGTCTCCACAACAATGGCGAGGACGATAAACATGCACACGTATTTGCAGATTGTTGGAAGCATATTTCGACTTGAAACATGCATGAATTAGCTTAGTAATGGTACCGCCGTATTCCAAATTGAATTTTCAGGGAAACAATTTCTTCACCCAAAACTGATGTAATATTACTTTAAAGTAGCCTTATATGTTTTGTGCAATGTCTGATGCATGTTTTCACGTAGGTAACTTCACTTACAACTTAACATTGAATAGTTTCGTGGTTTAACCGTTAAGATTAACGCTACTCTACTGGCTTACAGGCTGTACCATACTAACTTTTAGTTGTGTGCATCATTAAAGATATAGTTGCTGTCAAATAGCGAAAACACAATACAAATTGATGTAACATTATGTTTCCTTCATGTGCACAGGGCCGTTTTACATTTATAAAACACACCAATCACTCGCTCAATCCTATTATATTTCAAACACAAAGATATTAAAATGAACTATTTTTCAAGTTATAACGTCATCTTTATCTGAAAAACAGGCTACTGGACCACGGCTATAAAACGATTTGCCTTATTCGATCTCTTAAAAAGTTTATATTCCGATATCAAGATCTTGTCGAAATATATTCTTTTTTCCGTTTTGTTGGGTTTTCTATGTAAGACAAGCCATAAAGACAGCTGCGCCTGACCTTGTCTTACATGGCATTGTCAGCCAATCAAATCGGCCGAGTATAATCAATAATCAATTTTACGACTAGTAATATAAATTGTCGTCTTAGTAGATCTTAAAAAAGCTTCAAATATCAATTTTACCTGACTTTTAACTGATTTCTCCTAATAGATTTAATGCGGTTTTAAATAAGTATGTATTTACTGCATTGCACGTGGCGTTGTAATATTTTGTGTAGTAAACATGACATTGACATGCGAATGAATGAATGAAATCGACATGCTTTGTTTTTAAGTTGAAACGGAAGAAACAGGTACATGCACTCGTCCTTATTGGAGATCTGAGATTTCTTCCACTCGTGAGAGAAATTCAGCGTCTTTCCACTCGTTCCGCTACGCTCCACTCGTGAAAAGACGGAATTTCCCACACTCATGGAAGAAATCCCAGATCTTCAATAGGGACTCGTGTTAGTCTCTGTAGATACAATGGTAAAAGATGCATTTTCATATAGTGAAAATGTATAAAGATAAGGATTTGGTATACGTGGGTTACAATGTCAAAAATATTTGTTTGTGAATGTGTGACGTAAATATGTTTTTCACATTTACTGTCGTAATTAAAATACTTCAAAGGAATCGTAGTTATTGATGGAGATGGTTCACGAGATGTATTGGATACCCTATTAACTGAATTTAGTACTGTGTTGACTACTATTTTTCTTTTTTGTTCCAGTATTGTTATAAATGCCGTTATAGTGACAACCGGAACCTTTGAACCGTAATGAAAGCGAGAGGTTTGACGCCGTAAAATCTTATTCAATCCACAATTTCTTTAGAAATGCCTGTACCAAGTCAGGGCCATTGCGTTTTCCCAGTTTTCCAGTTGTTGACTGATTTTGTCTGTTT
>MJUT01034425.1:1381175-1395236 GCA_002080005.1 Gigantidas platifrons
ACCAGAGTTACTCCCCTTTTTTTACTTCAAAATGGTCCTTGGATGGTCCCCTTTCAGAATTATGAGTGATACAGGCTCACCTGACCCTCTAGTTTACAGTAGTTTCAAAATTTAATCTTACGATATAACCTTGGCGTCGGGGGACCAGTGGCCAACGGCCTTTTATTTTTTATTCTTCGGGGAGGAAAAACGATATGATTCAACAAACATTTCATACTGGAAACATGAAAGAATATAATATAAACATGTCTTTTCTTTTATATGTTGCTACAAATCAGATCATTTCATTAAAAATTAACTTGTTCTCGCCATGATATTGCTGAAAAATTGCTGAATTTGCAGCATTTTGTTTGACATTAAACCATATCATGCTTCCAATTATTTACATCTAGGTCTGTTTGGAAAATCATCTTACAATAATTATTGCTTGATTTGATTTGATTTGATTCATTGTGTTTAACGCCACTTTCAGCAATATTTCAGCTCTATCATGGCGACCAGTTTCAGTGGTGGAAGAAGCCAGGGTATCCAGAGAGAACCACCGACCATGGGCAAGCAACTGGTAAACTTTATCACTTGCGGCTGCGAGTCGAGTACAACCTTTTTTGTAATTTACAAAGCCGGGCGCGAACTCGCTCTGTGTTGGTTATATGCTTGTACGAGTTGTTAGGTAATCCAACTACTTAACTCATTGAGCCACCCGGGCCCTTAATATTATTGCAATTTACTATTGACATAACATCATTTGTCGCTTATGATAAGGACTTTTATCGATTTCGCTACAAACATGATCTTCAATGACAATTATCATTACGATTTATTCTGTGTACCAGTTTTTATACTCTCCTTCTGGTTTAAGAAAGACTAATGCTTTCCTGCTATAATCCAAGCCCTTTCAATAACTTCTTTTAAATACATGTTTCCTTCAATCGGACAAAGAAAAACAAATGTTCTTTAACAGCAGTAAATATTGTTTTCAATGGCGCAGATCGAGAAATAGCTAGCTTTGTTAGTCAGAGATGATATTTTGTTCAATTGTTGCTATTTGAACAGTAGATAATTTCATTCTGTATATTTGCTGATAGATAAGGCGGCGCTTATGACTGAATGAAGTAAACTGGGACATCCAATCAATAGAAAAGGCGTTTGTCGAACTGCTCACCTGATTTCACGCCCGGTTTTTAGTGGGGTTCGTTTAGCCTAGTCTTTAGAGTTCCGTGTAGTGGTTTATCATTATGGACATTGCATTGCTTGTCCTTCGATATGCGGTTTTTGATAATCCTTTTGGTATCTTCAAAATTTTCTTATGGGAGTCTCCCATCAACAGAACATTTTTTCTGACTACGAACTTCTGTAATATCTATAATTGACAACCAGTGTGGTCGGTTACGATTACCTATTATACCAATCTGTAAATATTTAAAGTATGTTTAATGTTAGATATAGATTTCCTGTTTGTAATTAAATGACTTATTATTGTGTGCATTGTACGTTTCTCAAAAGTGCCACTTACTGTTAGAAGTGATGAAGTCTTTATTAATGTATAAATAATTAATATTTCCAAGTGTCAGCTGTTCTGTAAATGGAAATAATATAGAGCAATTGAACAAATATATCGGTCAAGTTTGTGATGCTTTTTTATCAAATTTCTGTATATCATTGTATAAGCCATTATAAAAAAGTAGCAAATCAGGATAAATTCATTATATATAGATTTTACTTATGCCTACCAGTGAATTACGATTTTTCTCCACTCGAGATAGTTAATGTGAAAATTTACTATCGAGAGTGGAGAAATAGCGTAATCTGTTGGTACCAGAAACAGAGTTAGAAGAGTTGGAAGATAAATCCTTGGTATTATCAAAATGGTCATGGTGTTTTTGTCCTCTGAAATATTTTGAACATTTTGTCTCTCCAATCTTTCGGCATTATCACAATGGAGGATGTTTGGTTATCAAAGTACGTATTACGTGCATGTAGACTCGTGTAAAGTATTTAGATTTATCTTGACGAGGAGGTACCATCAGAATCTGATAATTCTATTTAGGAATATCTTATCAACAACTATTCTAATTTTAATTCTACAAAGATGTGTTTAAACTATGTAATGAAAAGTGAAAATCATTCCATTTATCTCTGTTTTAAGTGTGAAGCAATTTAAATGTAATCATTCTGTAGATAAAAGAAAAAACACTAAAAGATTTTTTTTATGATTGTGATTTCTGACTTTGATCTTACTAAATTAATCATAAGGTATGAATTATTCGTTACACAGCCAAATACCATTTCCAGATTTTTTTTTCAGTTAGAAACACGATTTAATTTATTATTCTGAAAAAACAGATTGTAGATTGGTCATTTGTAGGAAAAGTTTAAGCCCATGTATTTATAAATTGGCACTCTTCGGTTTTACGAGAAATTCACATTTTCCCGAAACTACCCATTACAAACACGCTATTAAGAATACAACCGTACTGCCGTACGCATTTATATATATATATTTTTTTTAACTTTACGTTTATACAACGCGTACTCAAAATTTTCAAGGGCAGTAATTTCTTGACAAATGGTCCGATCAAAGTGTGCCATTTTTAGCTATATCAAGAATAGATTACGTTGCATTTCGATGAGAAATGATAATGCCCGCTTTGTACTAGACCAATACATGTAGTTTGATTTTTATAGTACTAGCTCATTGAAACAACGGTCCGTGTATAGACATGTCTCACCATTCGGACACAATATCCTGATTCCGAGTCAACCAATATTTTATCTTGCTCTCTAATAATGCATGCTTTGCAGAGAAACAGCAAATCTTTTTGATGAAATCTCCTATGTTCTTTCAAAAACGCCGAAATGATATGCGAATATTCATATACATTGTAGCAATCATGCTAAGTGTTAACGAATTCCCATTTAAATGTAGGTGGAGTTGCGCGTTGTATAATGTTGTGATGAACAGGCGGATAGGACAGAACGGGAATGGAGGCATACATTTGGTCTGTTGAAGTCCAATCTAGTTATAATTAGATGTTTGACAATATTTCTTCGTGGTCTTGACATTTATTGAGTCCTGACGCCAAATCATTTTTATTCACCATTTTAAGTTTTGTTTTCTGCATGGCGAAGTCTGTGAGATATTGGTTTTGTAAAATTGTTAAGTAAAGAATATTTGATTTTTTGTTCAAGAGAATCATACCAGAGTCCTCAAGAAGTATGCAAAATCAATGAATACAACAGTTCGGAGTTAGTGGAAGAGTTATGTCCCGTGTCTAGCTCTTTCCCGTTAAGAGTACATAAGGTGTACATTCGGGTCTCATTTCAGGACACTCTTTTTAAATGGCTGCCGCCTTTTAGCTGTCATTATCAGCAGAGAAAAAAAATTCCCTTATATACCTTACTGGATAGTGGTTGCGTGTTAATTTCATATTCTATGTTATCACTGATCATTGCCTGGCTAGGTTAGGATTATTCATCAGAAGCTGAAACTGCAGATAAAGAAACTTTGCTATATTGTGCAGTATCGCCGCATCGGATGTAATGGCAATGTTCAAATTTAGTTACCGTAGATGACACTGAACATTTCAGGTGTAAAATTATATGCTTTATGGAAAAAAAATTGAGGAGACTATATTTGATGAATATTATTGATATTTTATGATTGTATTTGTCACATTAAAAGAAACATGCCTCTTTTTTTGCGAAGGTATTTTCCCTGTGTCAATGTTAGATTTACAGTAACATAATATACAGATAGACCAATTATTATTTGTCATATTAGATAGAATACATAAATGTCTGTGGGTATTATTTTTTTTTAAATATTTTCCTGCATCAATCTTTATTTCAAAGGAACATATAATACAGAGTAAAGCCCGCCATTATGAATGAGCGTCCAACGGCGGGAAATAAAATAGTCCTTTTTTACCTCCTTTACAAAAGACTTTTTAACTCCGAAGTCCCGTATTGTAGACATTTGTTTGATAATTTAGTAACTGGAAAATTATGATTACTGTTCAGATATGGAAATAAAATATTATTACACATTTCCTTACAAAGAATCGTTTCAAATCTGTAAACGGTTGAGCTTCAGGTCCCTGAACCCTCACCAGGGTCAATACTGCTTGTCGTAGACGTCAGTTGGGTCCCTCGTTAATGACTTTTTACGTACACTTCATTTAACATATGCACCCCTGAGTACTGAAAGTGACGGTAAACAAACATTTTGACATTTAATTTCAAAATAACCTAGCATTGCCGTCTGTCAGGATGATTAAATCTAACCTCTCATCAACTACATTATCACTTCATGAACTATATCAATGATCTTATTTCCTTTCATTTACGTGTATCGTTGATGTCCGTACGTGAATCCATGACGACTTTTAATTATGCATGTACCTGCTTATATCAATGTGAGAGGTGACTTTGTATCAAATGTCGCTGTTCTGCATGTAGATGATTATAATTTTGCTTCTGGTTTGCTTATATTATATATTATCATTTAAATTTGTTTAGTTTGGCTTGAAAATTGTTTATTCCTTGATTTTTTTAGTTAAACAGTGCTGCTTTTACTGATTATGTTGGTGCCAATTTTAAATATTCAGTATTATTGATAATTTTATAATTATTATTTTTTTTTTTTACCTGCTGCTTCTTTTTTAAACTGCTGCTTTATGTTGGAGCATTTGTGTGTGGATCTTGAGCAAGAGTCCAAAGAGGCGCTTGCCGCATGGGTTCTTGTTCAGATCTATACACAGTCCTCTTTTTTATGCCTGTATGTCTTGGCTTATTTTATTTGGTAACTTTGGTTCATTTATATTTTTTAATTTTTTATTTAATTATTGAAAAAATTTAAATTTTAAATTTTTTAGTTTAGCTTGAAAATTGTTTTTTCTTTGTTTTTTAGTTAGACAGTGCTGCTTTTACTGTTTATGTTGGTGCCAGTTTTAATTAAGTATTCAGTATTATTATATTTTTTTTTACCTGCTGCTACTTTATTAACTGCTGCTTTATGTTGGAGCAACTGTGTGTGGATCTTGAACAAGCGTCCAAAGAGGCACTTGCCACGTGGGATCTTGTTCAGATCTATACACAGTCCTGCTTCTTTTTTTTTTCTTTTTTTCTTTTTTTTTTGGCCAGTATGTCTTAGCTTATTTTAGTTTGTAACTTTGCATGTGACTTGTGTTGTGTTATTGTTAATGTATATTCGGTAAAAAGCTCCCTAGAGCTTATGTTGTACTGTTTTATTATGTGCCAAATCAAAATAAAGTTTTTTTTATCTTATCTTATCTTATCACATTCTGAATCTACTTTTGAAAACATTCATAGCCTAACAATCATAGGGATTTTCCTTCCTGTTTGCCAATTTTGTTTCTAGTAGCAATGGCACAACGGCAAAACATTAATATTATACTACTATTGGATTTAATGCTGAGAAAATGTACATTTGTATATAGTTCTTCGGTGTAATAGTGTTTTGTCACAAACATTTCTCTATTTTTATTAGGGAGAGCACCATTTCAGAGAGATTGTATATAAATAAATGATTTTGTTACAAGGTGCATTATATATATGTCTCCCATTATTACGGCGTTCTAACCCCGCTGAACCAGTGGTGGAAAATTCTGTAATCCTCTAGAGGATTAAAATGTATCGTGCCTTTCCCCGAATTAATTTCAAACGCATCAATTTCAAATTTTGAAATAAAGTTCGTGTTAAATAATGGGAGAAATATAGAATCTAACACCGGCAAAAGTGCAAGACAGGGAAATCTCCGACACCCGAGGGTGTCGGAGATTTCCCTGTCTTGCACTTTTTGCCGGTGTTTGATTTTATTTCTCACTTTTATCAGCTGTTACCTAATTGTTTTGTTTACATTCCCGATCGAGCGTTTTCCCGCAAATTTTGTTTCCATTGCTGAAGTAAATATTCAATTTATTCATATGCATCCGTGTCTTGGCAATATTTTAAATGTATTTCATAATAAAAATACTATTGTATTTAATAAATATATGATAAATGTAACTCAACATTACAACAGCGATCCTGTGGCTGTGAAAAAATATTTGAATTTGGGCAAAGGGAGGTAGCGTTAGTTACCAACAAGGGAGAGCACTCTATTATTTATTCAAAGTAAACAAACGACTGGAAGAGAGTCATACACCGTGAAACACAAGAGGTGCACGATAGTTAAATTGTTAGCTAGCAGAATAGTATACATACATTAATTCAAAAATACTTATGTAATAGAATCGTGGTTTTATTGGTGAGGCATGGAGAACTGGGGGGCAGTTGACATTTTACTGTACAGCATGCATTTGCCGGTAAAACGCACGTGATTTTTTTGTCTTGCACTAGTGCAAGATAAGACAATCTCACATCGCTAAAAATAGGAACGGGTCTGTCTCAAAAGTGAGAAATAAATTCTCCTTCAGTTGCCCATGTGAGTTACGATATTTCTCCACTCTCGAGAGTTAAATTTCAAATTTTAACCAATCGCCTAATGGCTTGTGGTCACAGTAAAATTTTTAATTTTACTCTCTTAAGTGGAGAAATATCGTAACCCACGGGCAACTGAAGGAGAATCTATATTTATGTTTGAAAGTTGGTTTTCTTAATAATATAATTTTAGAAAACTAAGGTCGATCTTCCTCAGGCAGAGTCAATCCTAACCTATTTGGTCTATCCTGTTTAGGCCCTTTCACTTACTTGCTCAGAAATAAAAACGTAGATATCAAATTTAATGCGCACGACGCGTTTCTGGAATAACATTCATCGGGTTCTCTCAAAATCGAAAGATGGGAAAGCCAAATAATTTAAACTGTTCGGAGGGCCAAAGGGCCTAAACAGGATAGCCTAAATTGGCTATGGTCACCCATGTCTAAGGAAGGAGAACCTTAGTTTTATTAATAATTATATTATTTTGGAAATGTAAATTTCAACATAGTATATTAAATTATTTTACTTCCCTATCTTTGACTATGAGTGACTATGACCTGATGAAGTTTACTCTAAAATTAGTTATCTAGGTTTTTGATGTATGCATCATTTCGATTTTAACGTATCATTGGAAGTGGTCTGCTCCATCGGAAATGGATATCAAAACAAAATCAGCTAACTTTCATCATAATAGCATTTTGATTAGACAGTTAATACAATTTAAATACTCAAAATATCGTGAAATGCATCATCAACGTCGCCAGTATTCTCTGAACACAACATCACCGGGAATCGACAATTTCCAAAAGTCATTCATGTTAAGTATTTTCTCCCAGAAAAATAGATATGTAAAGAAACAACGCAAACATTTTAATGTATGAACCATGTTTTGGTATAACTACATGAAATCAGCCAGGAACGATGATCGCAATTTATCTGGCAATACCCATGTGCGAAGCATATTATATCGGTGATTTTATCACGACCAATGCGGGACGTCAACATGTTTAATTAATTACACCATCATACATAAAGTAACCCCAAGTGCGCTTTATCAAGTATCGTACATGATAAATTAGCATGAAATATGCATGCTTATGGTTTTTGTAAGCAATGCTTATATTCTGTAAAGTTGACTTTTGGTTTTAAGAAAATCCCACTGCAACTATAATTGTAAATGGAAAACCAATTTATTAGTGGGTATTCAATACATTTTATATATTTATATCATTGTTTTATTACTATTGATTAATAACATAGACAACTTATCAGTAGGGTACATAGCAATAATAGGATTAAAACAAATCTACTTCCATGTTATCTTCTATACTTATATTTCACCATAACATTTCAATAAAGGGTGAATGATCTTTAGTTTTCTTGCTCTTAAAGATTCATTTTTTATTATTTTGATCTCCCATCGTTACACTTTGAGGGACCGTCGTGGCCGTGATGGTATGGTAGTTAGATTTACAACTCATATTTGTACCTATATAATCAGTGTCTATCACCACCGATTTTGTAAGTTCGAATCTCGATAAGAGCGAGGTGTACAACATTATGTGATAAGTTTGTCAGTGACTTGCGACAGGTCGGTGGTTTTCTCCGGGTCCTCCGGTTTCCTCCACCAATAAAACTGACCGCCACGAAATAACTGAAATATCGTTGAAAGTGGCGTTAAACACCATCAAACAAACAAACGTTACACTTTGTGTGTACCTGGTGCGTATTATCAATAATTACAGAAACGCATCGTGCGCACTTTAGGTGTCTACATATTTAATTACTATCACTTGATTGATACCTCTACTGATGAGACTATTAGTCCCAGAGGTTATCGTCCACCTAGTAGTCAAGTGTTTCAGTAATGACATGAATTATAAGATATAATAATCATTTGACTTACAGTTCCTACAAATTGTAATTTTATAAGAACTGATAAATATCATCTCAATCATAGTTCACTATAGACGATTCTGGCTATCTCCTGTTTAGATCCTTCTGGTTTCTTGATCTCAAAGACTTTTTCTTAGTTAGTCTGCCAGTCGCTTAACTTTGAACATATGTTCTAAAGGTTGCATTTATCTTCCAAAGGTGCGTCATGCTCACTAGCATGGATATCTACAATTTTGATTTTTCAGATGTCGAAAGTGTCGGCGCGTTGTAGCAGCTGCAGAAAGTCTAATTATGTTTGTGCCTACCCAACTCTCCATACTGTTCCAGTGAAAGTAAAAAGTCGTTTCCCGGTTGTTTTATCCATCCTTCAATTTATTTATATTTCTTAGATATTGTTGAACTTGTTCCCGTAAATATATATGCATTATATATGAAATATATGCTTCTGAAAATTAAGCAGCCAGCATTCAATCAATCAGTGAATCCATATAGGGTGGTAAAAATATTAACTGCTGTCTCTGTCTCTGTCAAAAACGATTATGTATGAATTATTTCTAATCATCGTTTGAATATTTTTTTGTATATTAATTTGTTGTTTGTATTATTATTGTTTGTATACCTGGAAAGTCCCTTTAGTCAAAACAAATATCTGCTTTGACTTATTTTATTAGCATAGACGAGTCAGCCAAAGAGCGCTGATGTATGGTGAATCGGCATAGACTATAACACAGAATGCCAACTCATCATTTCAGTAGTAATGAATTCTAGAACTCCCATGTACGTAATAACGTCATTGGTTGAAACACTGACCAATGCCGTAACGTCATTCTATATTTGGTGTACAGAAAACCCAACGATTTATTACCCAAATACATTGACACTTAGTTTTAGTACCATACCAGCTTTTGAGATGTAAAACATTACCATTGCTATTACTAGTTTAATAGTCAATTTTCTCAACCCTCTGCAATTACGAATTTCCTGTGTTTTATTTTCAATATAGCTTTATGTGCCCAGTTCAATAACCTAGGAATTGTTTGTTGTCTGTATTTTAGCATTACTTTACAATCTTAAATATACAATGTTTATTTCCTTTCATGTCCTTCAGAATGATTGAACACATCTTTTAATGAATTTATTTTAACAGTGTTTATTACCAGATGTTCATGTACAAACATACACAAATTAAACCAAAATATGTGATCATCAATAGTTGAAAAACATATAAAATGCAAATAGCTATTTCATCTATTTGATATATATTTACTGAACAAAGTTGAAAATGTATCTATAATAAAATATAATTTAACAAGTCATTTGGAGCTAACATGAAACCGTGTACCATTGACGGAATGCATGTTTACCCCTCATTTATAGGAAAAACATATGACTTTACTGTCTGTTGACAGATGTGTGTACCCAAGGAATGTTGTCTTATTGCTATTTTGTGTGCTTTGTATACACGTATATAGTTATATAGTTTGAAAGTGTAAGCAAAATGTCAAACAAACAACAGGTACGAAAAACTTATTTACAAAGCATCTCCTATAACCGCATATTGCAAATTACCATGGGTTTCCATGATAACAATCGTTATTATGCGAGCACGTAATGAAGATGAAGTTGTACTAAGAATTTTACAAGATGTTAGGACGTATTTATTGCTAAATCTATTTATAAACATGATTTATCCAAGCATATTCAAAACACACAGTTTTGATTGGTACTAAACTATTCTAAGGTTAGGGTTGTGGTGTATAACGCCACTTTCAACAATATTTCAGTTATAATATGGTGGCGGTCAGTTTTATCCGGAGAAAACCACCAATCTGTATCATGTCACTGACAAACTTTATCACATAATGTACAAATCGCCATCGTCGTACATCAGGACAACGACGGTCTCTAAAATATTATAGCTTCACTATGGTGGAAACAATCTAAATAAAATTAGATGTTGTTTGATCTTTACATTATGTATTTGTTGACGATATACTAAAATCTACCAATATCTCGTATGGGATCATGTCAGGTCATATATTTTCAACGTACCAATCAGCGGGCGAACCTATCATATCGTGAAGTATTAGAAGTAAAGATGTCAACATTCATTGACAAAAAAATTAATGCACTTTCCACAGTATTAACAGCTTGTAACAGTCAATATGTTTACAAATATGATTCATTGTTTGTTGGTTCGAGTCATTGACTATAGCTGAAATACTGCTAAAGATGACATTATGCAACATACAACGCCCACACAATAAAAATGATCCTGGAATTAATCAGATAGTCTAAAATTAAAAATGAAACACGAGAGCAAATTGGCAACCGAACGAAATGGAAATCAAATTTAATTTCCGGTTTTTTATTGTAGACGTCGCTCAAAATATGGTGTCCTATGTTGGCTTTTGCTAAGACCTGTCCGTTCTGTTGTCGCCATCATTTAAAATAAACATGTGAAATGGTTATATTTAATGTACCCGTTCTCCTTCAAAACATTAACACTTTAAATATTAAACAATCCAATTTTAAGATTTGATATTAGCGCGAATAAGGGTTGCTCATTAACACGTTCATGATTATCCTGAATCTGATTTAAATTATCAAAATACCAATTTACAGATACGTCGTGGGTTACCGACGATTGCTTGCTTATATCTCAACGATGTCTTCACTAAATAAATTATTTGTCCCAGCGTTGGCTGTTGTAAGTGTCTGGCCCTGAGCAAAGCAACAACAACGGAACATTTTCAATGCAACAAATAACAAAATAACAAACCATAATAATTTCTCCATATAACAATAAATGCACAATTGAACGACAAGCAATATGTGTCTGCTGTAATGGATGATTCTGACCTTGGAATACACTGCAATAGGAAATGTCATGTTTAATTCGATAAATAACCGTCTGATTGGTAGAGATTAGCTAGCCAACATGTTAAATACCGTACTATCAAAGGAGTAAATAACTGCCATATATTATTAGGTTCTACGGGTGAGGATGTTTACAATTCATTGATAGTATTGTTATGACAGATGCTCTTAATAGTTTTAGACAATGTAAACCCAGTCAGTGTAATTAGGGTCGAAGGCTATTATTAACAACATGATTTGTCTTATATATATTTTTTTTTCGTTGCATTGTATTCATATCGTGCTTACTGATGACAGTGTTTATAGTTCAAATTCAAATTCTGTATTGCCTTTAAACATAAGACATGTTTGTGACATATTAAAAACAAAACAAATAACAAATAAAGTCATTCATATTTAATTATCTATCTTCGTGATAGTTTGTGTGTGAATAACAAACTGTATGGCATTATTCGTGGAAAACTATAAAATCGTTATTCACTAATTTGGAAGTTATAAGCTACAAAGGGGTAATCAGAAATAGTAAATTAAAAAAGAGCAGATCAAAAGAAGACATCGATGACCTTAACCTGTTATTTATCCGGGTTTCTTATTTTCATTCATGATCGCTATATGCCTTCTTAGCTGGGGTTTGCTTGGGGTTTTTTAGACCTTTTATAAACCATTCAATGGTTGGTGTTGAGAAATAAGGATACAGTGAAACCTGTCGTCTAGAACACCTCTATACAATAAATCCCTGTCTATAAAGGACAGTCTCATTTTTCGCATTAATGAGTATTGTATATAATTTTAACATGTATATAACGAGCAAATGTTCATAAAGCGCACATTTTCAGGTTCCATTGATTTCCCTTTATATACAGCTTTGACTGTATGTTAATCTTACTATGTTATACAAAAACATTGTCTTCATTGTACATAAACAATGTTCGTGGCTGTTCTATTAATACCCATATATTTTCAATAATTATTGCTATTTGGATGATTTTTTTTTAATTATGTCGGTTGAATACAGGCTATTAAAAAGTTGATATTGTGAATTTAGTCAGTAAATACATGCATGTGTCTATTGCATATGCATGAATTTAGTCAGTAAATACATGCATGTGTCTATTGCATATGCAGCTTACATATATGAAAGAGAGGATTTATAAGCTTAATAAAGGTTTGAAAGTATTAATCACACTAATAATTTTATAAAGTGAATTATACCGTTCTAACCAAACACTTCTGCATCTTGAAACAAGGATTTGATTTTTTATTACAAAAATATAGAAATTTCAAAAATATACAATAAATAGCAACATTTATCTCATCAATTATTTGTTATGAAGTCAATTTCCAATTTATCATTTTTTTTCTTGCTGTAAATAAGATAAGAGTGCGTCATCAATTATGATCAAATATTTTATAAAATTGAATTTTTGATACAATTAGGAGCCAGATGTTAAAAAAATATCAGTAATTCCCACCTTTAGTGATTGCACTTTTATTCTTACAAAGCTAAAAAAAAAATCAAATGAATATATTTTTTATGATTTATGAAATTATATTTCAAGTTGAAAGATCTAAATCGTACACTGGGAAATTAAAACGATTTATTGCCAAGACAGCTAAATACTTTTGGCAAAATAAAACTTTATCGAATTGATTCATACAAATCATTTGATGTTTATCAAAACACAACATGATTAGTTGATATTAACAAGCATTCAGATATGTACATCGTTTCTTCCCTCAACATTTTTTCTGGAAACACTAATAAGATTTTTTGAAATGCAGATTGTGTGTATTGAATAGACCATTTGCCAATTTCCAAGTTGTTTCTAAAATCACACGCTTTTTCTATGATTTTGTAATGGTTGCTTACGTTTAAGCCGGACAAAAGTGTCCATTTCATGTAATGTTCAACCAAAATCACATATATTTTTCTCATACTCTGTATTCTTTGTCCTTTCCGTTGCTCTTGCATAGAACGGAAACCATTTGGTACTCAGTAAGGGAAATAACTCAAATAAAAAATGTCAGAAATGTATAATTTTAGAATGAATAAACTAAGAGAAATCCGAAGGGACAATCAAGAATGAACATTCCCGAGACATTGGCAACATTGGGTACAAAAGACTCAGGACTAAGACAAGAAAAACAAATAACACAGCACAGAAAACTAAAAAGATGAACAACACGAACCCACCAAGAACAGAGGATGAACACAGGTGCTCGTGAAGGGTGAGTAGTTTCTGCCTCTTATCAGACACTCGACATGTTACTCATACAGTCAAGATGTGAAATCGGGAATGTGCAAATAGACTATTCTCTTGGTAATATGTCGTGTGATATATTCGAGCTGAACATTCGAATTGTTTGCTATATCTGATACAAAGTACCCCTATTAGTGTCACTGTCGAACCACCGATAACTGGGCCGATAATACCATCGAGGACTAATAGTCCACCACCAGAGGTATCATCCCAAGTACATTTAGTAATAAAATGGTAGATGTAATGTATCTAATTTTACTGAGGACGACGTGGTTTTTTGTTTTGTTTTTGTTTGTTTGGTTTTTTTTCATAGTCAAAAGATTGGAAAGTGAAATAGTTCATAGTTTCTGGTATGAGAACCGAATGGCTTAATTAGTATGACCAAAATCGGAAATGGTTACCCATAAGGTAGGAACTGTGAATTTCAATAATAAATACGTCTTATAAACCATGCCAATGCCCAACAAGCTGACTTCTTACCGAATATTAGCCTTATAGAGATAGCAATAAAATAAGGGCAAAAGATAATTGTTACATGTTATTGATAATTATAAATGATGATGACAAACGCAAAATATCATTC
>MJUT01034425.1:1395747-1412319 GCA_002080005.1 Gigantidas platifrons
TGTAGGGCCCGGGTGGCTCAATCAGTTAGGCAGTTGTAGGGCCCGGGTGGCTCAATCAGTTAGGCAGTTGTAGGGCCCGGTTGGCTCAATCAGTTATGCAGTTGAAGGGCCCGGGTGGCTCAATCAGTTAGGCAGTTGTAGGGCCCGGGTGGCTCAATCAGTTAGGCAGTTGTAGGGCCCGGGTGGCTCAATCAGTTAGGCAGTTGTAGGGCCCGGTTGGCTCAATCAGTTAGGCAGTTGTAGGGCCCGGGTGGCTCAATCAGTTAGGCAGTTGGATTACCTAACAATTCATACAAGCCTATCACCAATACGACGTGGGTTCGCGCCCAGCTTTGTAAATTACAAAAAAGGTGCATTCGACTCGCAGCCACAAGTGATAAAGTTTACCAGTTGCTTGCCCAGGGTCGGTGGTTCTCCCGGTTTCTTCCGCCACTAAAACTGGTCGCCATGATATAGCTGAAATATTGCTGAAAGTGGCGTTAAAACCCCAAAAAATCAAATCAAATCAAATCAAATCCTTTATGCTTTATTATATGAGAAGGTATACATTGTATTGAGCTATACATTATTTCATTCTAACAGTGATCACCATTCCATTGTCAGTTTATATAATCTATATACATATCAGAATAATAGAAGACAAATAAGAAATATTTTGCTACCAAATAAATGACTAAAACAATGGCCTGTAAGTTAATATGATTGTGTATATTCAATGCTTTAGTGAGTAATGAATACAGACAAGATCATTTTGAAATGTTTTTATTACTATATGATTTAATACAACTGTTATGTCTATACAATTTACTGCAATGGATCACAATACAATTATATTGTCTACAAAGTGTAATAAAGTGTCAGTGTCCTAAGTTACCATCCCACAAGTCATGTGTACTTATGAACACCAGTATTTAATAGATCGCATCTACAATACAATAGCAACACAACACCGAAATAACAAATAGAGCAAACTCAGAAAGAACACATATCAAGAAAAACCCTATGGTTCCAGTAGGATAAACACATTCTGCTTCATGAACGAACAATCTCATTATGTGTTCATTTTATGTAGAAAACGTAAAATTTGGCTTTTACCATGTGATCTCGAAATTGGAACTTCATCAATCAATGAAGGTCGCAATCAACCACGCCCATTTCCTGGAATTATGTTCGAATGTCACAAACTAATAACTACAGACAATAATAACAGTTAAAAATGTGGAATATTAAAATAATAATAATAATATCAATTGTATCTTGTAATGTTAAAATGATATTATAAATGTTGAATGGCTATTTTCGCAGTTTTATTGACGTGTTATAAAGTTGACAGATTTAAGTACATTCTGGTATAAATTAATTTTAGGGTCACATATAATTTTATACGTGTTTTGATTGGTTTAAAAAGTTGAGGTTATTTGTCAATGTACCGAATCGAAAAATAGACGTCGTTCTCAAGGCGTCGCGTGCCGTTGTCATCAGGTGATTCTCTTTACATGATACAAACTGTACTTTGGTCAATGTTTTTACACGTCAATAAAACTACGAATGTTTGACTCGCATATGAAAACTCCTTTATGACCGCATCATTTTACTAAGAGGTGGGGAGGTTTGGGCCCATAAAACTAATCTAATTCCGCCACTTTTTTTTGTTGAAGTGCCTGTACCAAGCCAGGAAAGTAAGTGGTCATGTATTTGTCTGTTAGGTGTATCGATTTTGTCTATTTCTACGATTTGTCGATTAGATTTTTGTAATGTTCCGACAATGTGGTATTTGTATTATTTTTCATTGTATTATATTCATGGCTGTCATTAGTTATCTAGGTATCGAGGATTTATACCACCAAAATCATCGCTTAAAATGGCATTTTAGGTTTTAAAAAATAAAATGATCAAATATATCTGCTAGAATACTTTGTAGTCGTGTACTGTATTATACCTCCTTGTTATAATAATTACATGTCGGAAATCATAATCTAACCGTTCATATATCGTGTCGTGACATCTGCTCGGTCATGCAATAAAGTCGGTCACTTGTTTGATTTACCATTCTCGCGCAGCACGAGGCCAATGACGTCATTCTGTATATTTATAACGTATATAAGACGCCGAAGCAGGTTTTTAAAACTTGAAGATTATAAAATGCGATCAAAACAGGTAAGATTGAATTGACCAAATTTCATACAAGTAAAAAAAACTCCTATTTAAAATACTAATGTCCTTTTTATCTGGTCATTCTGCCTGTGAAATATATTTTAAGCGATGGTATTCTCCGAACATTTTTAACTTTCCGGTTTGTTGACATAATCGTCATCACAGTTCATGACCGTTTCTGGAATGTAGGCCAAACAAATTGTATTTTAAAATACTTTGAAAATTTCGGATTCCACTTTTTTGTTTTTGTTCATTGTAAGTGAGTGATATTAAATGTTATTAAAATAAATTGAAATCAGTCATTAATTGTTTTCCAAAAATACGGCAGAATGTAGTCAGTCTAATAGATTGTATTGACAAGCAAAAACACCAAATTCATTGGATTAAATACAAATGTACATTATTATATATGCCATTTATGGGTAGGCAAATTTAATATTTGCATCAAATAATTAATTTTCAATACTTCAATTTCAAACTATTTAAAAGAAAACATCTTTCGACATTTTTCAGACAAAACAATTACACTGAAAAAGCTAAAATACTGTACTTTCTAAATCTGGTTTACTTGTTAAGTTTGGTTAGCCTAAGACAAAATCATGTGCTTTATTGACCTTTGACCGGCCTTATGTGACGTAATAGNCTAAAATGTTATCTAAAAATAAATTTGATTTGCTAAATGCAAAAATCAATTATCTTCTGCTAATTGGTTTTTGCACAATAAAGATATTTTTTTAAACATTTTTTTACGAAAACCACAAAGGCTTATTGTTAGTAACATTCCTGATGCACATTTAAGATAATTTTTTCAATCTATTATGTGAATGCAACAACAAATTATTGTCAGTTACGTTGTTTTGGCAAAATTATTTTCAATTAATAAATTTGATTTTGAAATGTCAAAACCAATTGTAATGTTTATGATGCAATAAATTATTTATCTGACTATTTCTGTTTTTAAGGTTTCAGCGTGATGCTGGCAAATCTTTATTTTATAATATAGATGTACTTACGACCAAATAATTGCTTCCATAAATTCTATGGAATAAAAAACACATCTCGTGAAAAATGTCAATTTTCCAGTTACTTGGTTGTGGCATTAACCCATCGATATCTTTGATAATGACTTTCAACATCCTCATAAACCTTTATTTCGTCCTCACACCTGCTGTTCAAACAAACGCTTAAATGCTTTTTGTCATGATTTTAACCTTTATTCAGGAAATAACTTGTAGCTATGTAATGTGTTTTCTGTTTGAAATGACGTTATTGATATTGTTCCACATACATGGATAGTGTCGTTGGAAAAAGAAGTCCAACGAATATATACCTAAACCTGGACATTGAAGGAAATAGTTTTTCTTATTAATTTTACACTTGAATATCAGTTTTGCAATCCGTTTGTTACCCATGGTATCATCAGCTTGATTGATTCTTCTGATGTACAATGCAATGCATACAGCTAGCTCTGCGTCATACCTGGACCTGCACCTAGACATTGACAGTGGGGGCTTGTTAAGAACGAAACTTTAATTTTAAATTTTTCCATTGCGGACTTTCAATTTATATGTTGCAACATTCTTGCAGCACCTCTCAGTTGATAAGAGCTTTCAGTGTTTATGGTTCCTATCGCTGCTAACTAGGAAACTACTGAACAAAGTGATTTCCCTGATAGAAGGGTGCTGCTATCTAGGAAACTACTGAACAAGATGATTTCCTTGATAGAATGTTGCTACTAACTAGGAAGCTTCTGAACAAAGTGATTTCCTTGATAGAAGGTTGCTGCTAACAAGGAAGATACTGAACAAGGCGATTTCCTTGATAGAAGGTTGCTGCTAACTAGGAAGCTTCTGACCAAGGTGATTTCCTTGATACAATGTTGCTGCTAACTAGGAAACTACTGAACAAGGTGATTTCCTTGATACAATGTTGCTGCTAACTAGGAAACTACTGAACAAGGTGATTTCCTTGATAGAATGTTGCTGCTAATTAGGAAACTACTGAACAAAGTCATTTCATTGATAGAAGGTTGTTGCTAACTAGGAAGCTTCTGAACAAGGTGATGTCCTTGATAGAAGGTTACTGCTAACTAGGAAGCTTCTGAACAAGGTGATTTCCCTGATAGAAGGAGGCGGCTAATTAGGAAGCTTCTGAACAAGGTGATTTCCCTGATAGAAGGATGCGGCTAACTAGGAAGCTTCTGAACAAGGTGATTTTCTTGATAGAAGGATGCGGCTAACTAGGAAGCTTCTGAACAAGGTGATTTTCTTGATAGAAGGTTGCTGCTGACTAGGAAACTACTGAACAAGGTGATTTCCTTGAGAGAATGTTGCTGCTAACTAGGAAGCTTCTAAACAAGGTGATTTCCTTGGTAGAAGGTACTAGTAGCTGCTAACTATGAAGCTTCTGAACAAGGTGATTTCTGTGATAGAATGTACTAGTAGCTGCTAACTATGAAGCTTCTGAACAAGGTGATTTCATTGATAGAAGGTACTAGTAGCTGCTAACTATGAAGCTTCTGAACAAGGTGATTTCCTTGATAGAAGGTACTAGTAGCTGCTAACTATGAAGCTTCTGAACAAGGTGATTTCTTTGATAGAAGGTAGTTGCTAACTAGGACGCTTCTGAACAAGGTGATTTCCTTGATAGAAGGTTGCTGCTAACTAGGAAACTACTGGACCAAATGCTCCTAGTGCTTCGGTTGAAGTCATCACTTCGATATAGTTTTATGGTCACCACCATGTCACAAATAAAGACGGTTATGCTTCAATTGTCGTAATCATAATCCTGTCCTTTCCCCATTCATGTCTGATGACTTGGTTTGTAAAAAGGGTAGCATGATGGGTGCCTCAAGTGGAGCAGGAACTGCTTATCCTTCCGGAGCACCCGAGTTCGTCCCCATTTTTAGTGGGATTCCTGTTGATCAATATAAAAATCTATATATATATATACATTATATATTGTTTATGACCTATCTGAAAGGAAAATTAATAACTTGTGTAACTAAAAATCATATCCTTCAATAATTTGCATACAGTATTAAATTTGCTAAGCTTTAAATAGCCATGTCATTTAATTGATAATTTAATATTTTGTTCAATTTTCAATGTTTACAGTATTTCTATTTCGAGGTAAAAGTACAGTTGTATATTCTATCAGATTATCTTCTTATTTATAAATTTTATTTCGAAGTAAAATACAGTTATTTACTCGACTTATTTCAGTTGGATTACGATATATAATTATTAATCAAAAATAACATTTTTGAATCAAATTAGACAAAATGTAATTCATGTTATACACAATTTGGCAATCAAGACTTCAAATACATTGTAACATTGTTTTTATCTGTAACAAATATTACTACATGTATATAACCAATGACATGAGCATTTCCAAGAACCCTGGTAATCCTACTTGCACACATACTAGTTTTTCCAAGAAAGAAATTCAATTTGGTAAATCAAAAGTCATGCATGCTATCGATGAATATTCCAATTAAGGAGAAACATGACGATTTACCAAAATTGAAATGCCAAAACTTCAGAACAATTCATATCGAGAAAAGTATATTTTCAGTTCTTCCGTTTGTTCAACACAAGAACCGTCTATTTTGTATGGCTAAAATTATGTCTGCAGTCTAAGAGGGACTACAATCATACTGTGCCAATAAAAACGCATCTTCGCTAGCCAAGGGTTACGATCCGCTCTACTCATCTTCACCCTTGGCATCGTTAGACGGATTTTCGAAGTCACACGGTGACAGTTTATATGTAATGCAGCTAGTGGTAGCGGCAACCAATCAGAACACACTTTACAACGTGCCAACAAAGACACCTTTTCCGTCTATAATAGCCGTTATAGATTTGCTCTGATTGTCTGTCAATGAGTTTATATTAAATTTTTCACAAATCTTCGCTTGAAAATCACCCATATTATAATCTCGAGTCAATGTTCATGGCATTCAAACGAAAGGAAATGAAAGCCTCACGTCGATTGGCTGAAAATGATATCATTACAAGGGGGTAAACTCTCAAAATCCAGCAGATGGTATTACGAAAATCCGTCTAACGATGCCAAGGGTGAAGAAGAGTAGAGCAGATCGTAACCCTTGGCTAGCGAAGATGATAAAAACGCAGATAACTGATATAATTCTACGACGCGTTAACGGGCACCCTTCACCAGGTACGCAAAGTCAAAATATTGAAAAACAAAAGTCCTTTCAAGTGATAGATTCGGTCAAATTTGGAAACATAAAAACTCTAAAGCACTGGAGAATGTTAACTCGCGTTCTTTTTCAAATATTCCATCTGCCCAAGTATTCGATTATTTTTTGCGTTCTTTTTTAAATATTTCATCTGTCCAAATATTTGATTATTTTTACACATTACAACACCATTCCATACGTTTCATAAATATGTTAATATGAATTTTAATATGATTAATACAGAAGATTATAGCTAATGTCATATATTCCTGAATTCATCCCAGCTTTAGTGCGGTTTGTGTTCCTCGATCTAGTTTTCCGTATCATGTTTTGTAGACCAATTTTGTCTTTTCGTCTTTTTATCTTTTGATCATTGTATTGTCTGCCCTTCGATGTATAGTTTCTTATTACCCACTTTGGTATCATTACATCTTTCTTGTTGTATTTACCTTGATTTTTGTGATCAGCGCTTTTTACTGCGATTCTGGTGCTTTTTATCGCATCTTGGTACCTTTTGATTTTACTTAAATTCAATAAGATTTCATTCCCGCATTACAAGTCGGTGTTGACTATTGCAAAGATTCTCGTGGCTCGTTGATCTGTAATACATTTTGATCAAAAATCAAAGTTTGGCACGACATTTGCAGTTGTCATTTAGCAGTCTACAATCGTTTGCCACCACCTATTGTAAATGTTTTCAAAACATGGTATACACTTACATATCAATCCAATCCTAAACAGAAGATAAAACTCTAATGTCATCCTTAATGTCGCTGTCGTCTGGTATCTTCTAAGGTGTATGACAACTTCCTGTTGCACAATGAGCAGAAATGATGGCATACATCATAAATATTGAACAAATATTACATTACTATTTAAATCGGTCTGCAGTACAAAATAGGATTTTCGGTAACAATCGCTAGAACTTGTTGTTGTATAGTAAATAGATGTTTCAAGTTGACAGTTCGTTTGAAAAATACTTTTCTGCTACTATTATAATAGGTTATTCTTCTGAATCTGTGAATGTCAATATTGATCTTTCGTTTTTAGCAGATATTATGGTTTCACTTTATAAAAACAAACTTGTCAGCTTATTTACCATTCAATGTCTAGTCGTGACATCTTGATGAATAATGCAATGTACTTTTGGTTTCAGCATACCGATTGATAGGCTATATAAATATGTAACATCATAGACGAAGACACGTTTATCAGTAGTTTCAGCAGTGTTATTTTTGGGGGGAGAGATGGCAGGAAAAATTCCCAACATCAAAATAAAACTGTTCCTTTTTTTCGATTGCATGTCACATTTAGGAATAATAATTAACAGATATAATATCTATATAATCAGTACTTGATGGAGGGTGTTCCAGAACCACATCGTGTGCATTAAATTTGATATCTACGTTTTTATTACTATCACTAGGTTGATACCTCTGCTGATGGACTATTAGTCCTCGATGTTATCATCCTCCCAGTAGTCAGTGTTTTGACACTGACATGGTTTATTAGATATATTTTTATCGAAATTTACAATTCCGAAATCATGTAATTATTATTAAAACTAATGTTCTGCTCCCACAGGCATAGGTCACCTTAGTCCAATTTGGTTATCCTGTTTCGACCCATTGGTTTTCTTGCTCCCAAAAACTGTTATATTGTCTGGCTTAAAGATATGTTGGCTTTGAGCGTACCTGATGAGAGTTATTCCAGAAACGCTCTATGCGTCATGCCCACTAAATTTGATATCTACGGTTTTTTTTTTATATCATAAAACGTAAACATGTTAACGGTTGAACATCTGAACACTTACATTTGTTTCATTTGCGAGTTAAATCACTGCTGTTGGTCCCATCTGTAAAGCTTAATGTCCCAAGAAAATCATTTTTGGATTTTTAAATTTATTACAAGGAATATTTTTGTCCTAGGAGTAACTATTTCTCGTTATACGACATCCACGATCGTCTTAGCTATAAAATGAGTTATTATGACTGAGACGGCAGTTCACACATCTTGCAACTTCTCTTTCCGCAGACAATATTATGGTGTGGCCTATATTAACTGATATGGTATATTAAGCATACAACATACTTGTTTTAACATCTTTTTCCTTTCACAATAACTCAGTTGGAACAAAGTATGCTGGCGTTATTGTCTTTGTCAGTTGCACATTTCCGGGTGATCATGGCATTCTTGAGCTATATCTGAAAGTGTTCCTCGTAAATATATTTACAGTCTGGTAAGTAACAGTAATGTCAATATCTCTGATTTCCACATTTTCCAAACTTCAGTAAATACTTTTTTGTAGCACTGATACATAGATAAATTATATCACTAATTACTAATCAATAACCCAACGAAACAACAGTCTACGTAGTTTGCATTTCACGAGGATATTTTAAAATTCACAGATTTCATGTTGACATTGTGTATCCATCAGTTTTGACAGAGGAATACTTAGTTGCTGGTGCTGCATATGGTAAAACCCGTTTAGATTTAACATTATAAAACAACGTTATCCATATAGTTTTGTGTTCAATTAATCAGATTTGAACAAACTACTGTTATTATTGAATATATCTTGTTTAATAAATCATGACGGTGATATATGTTTGGAAGCCAAACGTGTCGGTGATGAAATGGTTAGTATGTTACCCTCGAATGCAGTATATTATTGGTTAGACCTCGATCGAGTCAAACCAAAGATTGTGCAATTAGTAATTGTTATCTGAAGGAATAATAGCAAATTCTGGTTGGGTGGCTCGTAGTAGAGTCACATTTGTTCACATTTGGACCGTTATTTCACTGGGCAAGCACAATAAAAATACACCTAAGCGTATTGGTCTAGTACAAAGCAGACATAATCATCATCTCATTAACACTTTAGTTGTATTCTTATGGGTACCAACCGTGCTCCTGTTCTCATCGACTTGTTCCTTTATTCGCATGAACCAGTCTTTATACAGTGCATATTGTTTCATAATCGTTTTACAGTGAGATGGTTCGTGTTGCTCAATTTTTAGTGTTTTGTTTTGTTAAGCATTGCTTGTCTTTTTGTCTATTTTCTTATGGCCATCGCATTGTGTTTCCTTGTCGACTTATGATTATCCCTTTGGTATCTTCAAACTTTTAAAGGTACATGTAATAAACTATGCAAAATGGTAGAAACATATTTAATGAACTGAACGATTTCAATATACACCATCAACGAACTCGACAAAGTGTTTTTATTACATGTACTCGAAAGGTCCGAGCACAGTTGGAGTACGGAACTCTACAAGATTACACACGGGTGAAAGCTACAGCTTCATGGTTAAAACGATATCTAAGAAATACGATTCCACAGAGCTACATGGAATGTTAACGCATTCTTTTATTTTTTAGATCAAAAGAAAATAATAAAAATAATACAATAATATCATTACATTAGCAGCCTTGAAACATCATCACGTATGACTATTGGGATTTCGTTTGATTTATTTCAACTCTTGTATTATCTTGAATAAAAACAAAGGACATTAATAACTTGAAAACAAAACATAACATCATAACAAATGATTCTTATAAGTAGTTATTATATATCCCTTGTGCATTTATAATAAAATACATTTCTATTTCAAAAATTGTTGTGTTGCTTATTTGTTTGTTTTTATTTTGACCAAGATGATTATCTAGTGAACAGTATTTCATATGATTTCCTTGACTCATTTTCATTTATACAAAATTTAAAATTAAAATAGTTGTGCTGGGATTGGCTGATACTTTGATGGACTACATAATGCATCTAACATTGTCAGGGTTTTCTTTACCTCTGTTTTTACATTGTAAGGCAGTAAGTGTGAAAAATGAAATGATTTGAATCATCAATTTGGATGTATTCCTTGTTATATTGTACAAATAAAGTAAATAAAACACGTCATTGCATGTTTAATGTAGAACAGTAGTAAAAGCGTTATACGCTTGCTTTAATTTGTGTCTAAGTACATGTATAATGTTGGATATTCTCTCTGGTCCATTAGAGAAACATTCAAGACAACCAAAGGTGCAATCAAGAATGGACAATCTAGATACTCCAGTAATATTAGACACAAGACAGAGACAAACAAAACAAAAAAACACAACACAGAAAACTAAAAGGAAGAGCAAAATTAACTCCATTAAAAACCCTGTAGTGAACCAAGATGTTCGCGACGGTCAAACAGTTCTTGATACCCCTCATGTTAATCAAATTCGTTAAAAGTATTGTAAGTGATAGAGAAAAGTAAAACAAATCTACGTACAACGGAAAATACATATTGCCATTTAAGAAGTGGACATTTCTCAACGGTCTACCAGTTCGTGATAACGTTTGTAGACTATATATTGCGATGACTTCATCCCAGGAGAAACGTAGCCTTGTTTGAGTAGTTTTGCGTCAGCAGCTTAACTCTGTATTGGGTACAAGCCTGGAATCAGGTATGAGTTGTGAAATGTAATCTCAATACATATGGTTCTTTCAAGGCCAATGTCATCGTCGTTCCAGGTATTATCTATCATATTTATCAATCGATTGGTGTTTTGTTTTGTAACGAGTCTATCGGGTTTGATCATCATCTTTCGTTTGCATGAAAGAAATCAAAATATATACATCATACTTTCTTAAATTCCTTAAGTGCAACAAGTAAATTCTAAAATTCGTCGATAATTATTTTAAACTGTAATTCCACTAAAATGCATTGGTTTCTTAATTGGTATAAATTGAGAATTTTCTTTCAAAATGGAAGTGGGTGTTAGAAAACACGTTTAGGAAGCAAATCGTTTTTGAAGTAATATTTCTTGCAAATATTCATTAATTTTTCATATAAGATGGAAGTTTAAAAACATTATTATTTACAGTTAGATAATGAACAATTTACATTCTAATTACTTCACGAATTAGTATTTCAAACGACACAAAAGGCATTTTATTTATTTTGAAGAAAAAAAACGTGTGCACATACACCATTTTGGTTTATTAACAAATAATTATAAAGGGTGCATTTAATCAAATGTTGCACTTTCCAAATCATTTGCCTTAATTGGAACTAATGCAACATTTATAGAAAACCGTAATAAATGACATTTCAACAAATATCTGTTCTAGGTCAAATTGACTGTTTGCATTTTCTGCAAGATTTTAAATGGTATTCGTGTTTTCCACAAACTTGTTGACTGAGAATAGCATTTGTGTATCCATGTGTAACCTTGCTAATGCTTCACTGGTAGAATGATAGTATTTTTATTCAAATGTGGTTTATGCTATTTTTACGCCCTTTACATGTAGATTTGTTAGGGTTATGGTGTTTAACGTCACTTTTAACAATATTTCAGTTATATCGTGGCGGTCAGTTTTATTGGTGGAGGAAACGTGAGTACCCGGAGAAAACCACCGACCTGCCGTTAGTCACTGACAAACTTAATCACATAATGTTGTATCGAGTACACCTCGCATTGAGTGTATTTCGATCTCACCAAATCAGTGGATAGTTTTGTCAATCTAATATATTAAAATGCATTTTTTTTTTGGCTAAAACAGGACAAATGTATGTAAAATATTATTGCACACATCCAGATTTGTTGGAGTTGAGTTGTTAGTTTTATGTTTGATGTGACATACATATATTATGTCTGATCGTGGAAAGCACTTTCGGAATTGAGAATAAATTTATCAGCTTATATGTTTTCTAATGATGTTGCACAGTCCTGTATGATGAATACTAGTTGGGTTTTATAGCTGTGGTTTTCCTAAAAGCATGTTGTCAGTCATTTCAAATGTTATGTTCTTCAAAATTTGTCATCGTGTTGGAACAAATGACATGTTCTAGCATCAGTAAGCAGATACAGGTCTGTGGTTATTTAGTCAGAATGTGTCGGGTTTTTTATTCCTGAAAAGAAGAGATATGTTAGTCTTTGTAGTAAATTACATAGATATGGAGGATACAATGGCCTCCTCCAACTTTCTGATAAAACAAATAGTGTAAGTAGAAATGATTTTTAAGTACTTTGCTATTTTTACTTAACTTCTATCAATAATAATGATCACATAAATTTGAGATATCTTTAATCCAAATTAGTTGTCAACAGAGGACCAACTTTGTTTTGTGAAGACTTCTTCTTTGTCAAATTCGGTTTCAGTTGTTTTACCGCTTTGGAAGATTGCTCTGTGTTCGGTAATTTTGTTATTACCCTTATTTAGAGTGCTTCAATACGTTGTTTGTCGGAATACCCAAAATTCCTGAATATCATAATGCTAGAATATAATTTAGCCTACCGCAGGTCACTGACAAACTTTAGCATATATAATGTTATATCTAGTACACCTTGCCATGAGCGGGATTCGAACTCATAATTTTAGTGGAGATAGATTGTTTTTTTGTTTGTTTGTTTGATTGTGCTTAACGCCACTTTCAACAATGTTTCAGTTATATGGTGGCGGACAGTTTTATTGGTGGAGGAAACCGGATCGAGGACCCGTAGAAAACCTCGGACCTGTCATTAACAAACTTTATCACATAATGTACACCTCGCCCTGATCGAGATTCGAACTCACAACATCAGTGGTGATAGGCACTGATTGCATAGGTAGTTGTGAATCCAACCACCATACGATACGACCGGGGTTATCTTAACAGCATTATAGGCCCTCAGGCAAAACAGTGCACTGTGGTCCCTACCTCCACAACCACTTACAGGAATAAGCATGTAAATGGTCGATAACATTAACCATATATTTATTGAATTGGTACTCCCAACAAACTTAGTGTTTAAACATTAAATAACATGCCATACACAACATACCTAGATTACCATAGATTTTTTTTTACAGACCATCGAACCTCACATCTGTTCCCCCAATTTCTGTGAGGCCCCCAATGGGCATTTCTTTTAAATATTTTACAGCCCATCGAACCCCACATCTCTTTTTAATGTCAGTGAGGCCCTCATGGTGGATTTTTAAAAGATTTGTTTACAGGCCATGGAACATCACACAGTGGCTTAGCTAGGGTCGGAATGATGTGGAGGCTAATTTTTAATTATGCATGTACTCATACTAAGATAATGATCTGTATTTATTGGCTGTAAGGTTTCGGATAGGTTGTGTTGTTGCTGCTCGGTCAAATAGCTGGTCCCGCTCAATGTACTCGTCTCTTTCCTTGAAGCAGGTCTATAACCGTTTTACTCCAAACGACAGCTTTGATTAGATCAAAGCCTTTTGTTTGAAGCGTAGTAGGAACCAGCGGCTGCAATAATGATTACACAACAACAAGACAAACAATGAAGTTACATTTTGCAATAGAGCAAAGTAACTCCTAGCCTTTGTATCATCGCCATGTTCTAGTTCTTCGAGAGAACTACAAATAACTGAAGATGCTGACAGAAATGAGAATAAGGAGTATGACCGAGTTTCCCATCTAGTCTCACACAGCATTTTCAGTTTTTGCCTTTTACCCATTTCGTCACGAGCCTCAATTCCAGCAGGAGACATATTTTTTTTATACCTAGCTATATTTATACAAGTTGAGTCTTAGCACGATTTCCTTGCTTCGTCACGTTTGTGTTTAAAATTGATGATTTCATTGTGCCAAAAGTTTTAGGAATCGAAAATAGAAATTAATGGAAAAAACTCGTTCGCTCTTCCTAATTCCCGCGCGGTAGTTACTTTTTGATCCCTAATAATGTTGTTTTTCTCCTTGGTTTCATTCAGGAAGCAGGCGTAGGAGGAAGAATTGACAACCAAATATGTTTTTAACCTCTGTCCTTCTGACTTGAAGCCTTTGGAAGATTGCTCGGTGTTCGGTAATTTTGTTATTACCCTTATTTATTCTCTATCAACACTCTTTGAATTCATTTTTGTCGCTACTTTATTTGGTCCTGATAGTCATACTATGTGAACATATGAACAGTTTGCTTTTATGCCTTTCCTTTCTTTGAAATGAAAAAAAAATGGATCAATGAATAAACCTTGTGGAAATCGAAGGTTGTGAGCATCTTTCCAAGTGCCTGTCAATCTTGACATCTGTGTCTTGGATATCAGAATCACTCAGACTTGATATATCTGGATTAGAGGGTATACTTATACTGGCCGCTGCAGCTTTAGACAAGGAACTGAAACTTGCGGTTGTTTCACTAAAATTCTCGGGTGTAAAATGAAGCGTATATTTTAGATTGACCGTTTGGGTGTCAGAAGAAGCAAGTCTTTTTGTTTTTGTTTTGATTTGCTTTTGTTTTGTTTTTTTGTTTGTTTAATTTTTGCTTGTCAGTTTTGAAATCTTGCCCTTTTTCTGTCCACTCCCACAGTTTGGCCGCTCATCATCTGTATAGTGTACAGAAAATATCGGATTGAACGAAAGACAGTCGAACTTTAGAGATTTAAAAAGTGTAATTGTTGGGGGAAAAAATAGACAAGTGATTGTTCGAGATTTTTATTAAATTTTTAAGTTTGCTGAAAATATAGTATAGATAAAAACTTGAATGCCCTTTAGTTGTCATATGATCAATTATATTCTAAAAATGTGCGATCTCGTGTGTCATGCACAATGGATTTAAGTCGGGTAATAAAGATTATGTAAAGTAATGAGCGGTAATGTCATTTTGTGCAACATCCCTATTATGACCTTATTTGTCCACCCTTGACCTTTTTCAACCCTTAGCCCTCCTTCTATTTCTCACACTTACATAACCCCCCTTCCCCAACATTAACCTTGTCCTTTTCCCCAACATTAAGTCCCCTTTCCTAAGCCTTAACCCTTCCTTATTCCCTTAACCCTCCATCTTTTCTCACCGCTAACCCTCCCCTTTGCCCTTAACCCTTCCCTTTTCCCTCGCCATTTTCTCACCGTTAACCCTTCCTTTCCCCTTCCCTTTCACCACCCTCAACCCTCCCCTTTTCATTTTCCCTTCAGAACTTCTACAATGTCAATAATATATACGATTTATTTACAAAAATCGCAGGCGACACAATTTTGAAATTTTTAAAAGAAATTGATTTACATACACAAATATAGTTATACAACATATGTCTTAAATATATGGTTTTGTCTTTTTAATGTTTCTTTTATTTGTAAAAATATAATCTAATTGTTAATAGACTAGTATTTTTTATGTTTTATTTCTAAGGGTCTTGTAGGTGTCTAAGTTAATTAAAAAAGATTGTTCACGCCAAGATATAGCAGAAATATTGTTAAAGTTGGCGTTAAGCACCAATCAATTAATCAATCATTCTTAACCCTATTTCTTTTCACACCCTTAATCCCTTCCGTCTCCCCTTTTTCCTAAATGTTCCCCCACCTTTCGCCCTTCCCCATTTTCCCTTTTACCAGCCTTAACCAATACTTTAACCTCCTCCCTTAACCCATCCTTAACCTTCCCTCTTTTCCACCCTTAACCCTCCCCCTTTTTCCACCCTTAACCCTTCCCCCGATTTTAACCACCCTTAACCCTTCCATCTCCTTCTTTTCCAACCTTAACACTTCCCCCCTTTTTCCACCCTTAACCCTTCCCCCGATTTTAACCACCCTTAACCCTTCCATCCCCTTCTTTTCCAACCTTAACACTTCCCCCCTTTTTCCACCGTTAACCCTTCCTCCCTTTTAAACCTTTAAACCTTTCCCCCTTCTTAATCTTTTCCCCCTTTTCCCCAATGCCTAAATTCTACCCCTACTCCTCCCTTTACCCCTATTCAGGGGCTGACCCTTATTCAGGGTACCAGTAATATACTTATTGCTGTTACTAGGCTCAACATTAAGCCCATTAACATAACATCTATAAGTGAGAACTGGATTTGTAAAGGAAGAAATGTAATATAAGATATTATAAAATCAATGATATTTGTATAGAAGAGGTAAAATTGACAAATGATTTTAGCAAAGAAACTATTATTTAAAAGGTGAATTACAATAAACATTTGTTAAATACATTCAGCTTGTCATTATAGAATTTGTTCATATTTCAGCTTTTGACAAAGATGTCTTGAAAAAATGCTAAGCTAGAATTTTCTAAATGCTAGTTCTAAAGAAGGGCAGTAATTATTTTATTTATAGGTCTACATGTTCGTGTAATTTCTTTACTTTGCTGTAGGGCATGTGTACAGTTAGTTATTATACTCACTTTGATAATAACATTCAATGCTAATTTTCTTACATTACAAAAAGGTAAATATATTGTAAACATTTATGAAATAAGATGGATATTAT
>MJUT01034425.1:1452000-1516711 GCA_002080005.1 Gigantidas platifrons
TATAAATTATCAAACGGTATAATGGTAATTCAGCCAAAAAACTAATCCTTTGAGGTTAATGATGACTTGACCTAATGACCCCAAAATAAATAGGGTTCTTCCCCTTCCACAGGGGAATCATGTGGCCAAGTTTGTTAAAGATCCAATATACAGAACTAAAGTTATGTGGAAACAACTCTGTTGTCAAAAATTCTATTTATAGTAATGGTGACCTTGTCCTTTGACCTAATGACCCCAAAATAAGTAGGGTTCTTCCCCTTCCACAGGGCAACCATGTGGTCAAGTTTGGTAAAGATCCAATATGCAGAACTAAAGTTATGTGGAAACGACCCTGTTGTCATAAATTCTATTTATAGTAATGGTGACCTTGACCTTTGACCTAATAACCCCAAAATAAATAGGGTGTTTCTGCTTCCACAGGGCAATCATGTGATCAAGTTTGGTAAAGATCCAATATACAGAACTAAAGTTATCATGTGGAAACGACTGTTATCAAAAATTATATTTATAGTAATGGTGACTTTGACCTTTGAACTAATGACCCCAAAATAAATACGGTTCTTCCCCTTTCACAGGGAAATCATGTGGCCAAGTTTGGTAAAGATCTGATATACAGACGGGCGTATAAAAAAGGTACTGATTTTTACTGGAACAATGGGTCGTTTCACCAGCTTCGACTTCTGGACAGATAGTGTGCATTGGGAAGGAGAAGTTTATAGCTTAAATACCAGTGTAGTACTTGTGCTATTATTTTGAACGTATATATATTGGTAGAAAATTGTTTATGTGAAAAAAGAGTTTGAAGATACCAAAGGGGTAATCAGAATCTGTATATTGTAGAAGAACAGACAACTAAAGATCAAGTAACACAAACCCCACTAAAAACAGGTGCTCATGAAGAGTAGACAGTTCCTGCTCCATTAGTGAAAGCTTATATCTCGTGCCTGACAGTAATGTCAATTTTCATTTATATTTTTATTTTTATTATATCTTGAAGAAGTGCAAGATTTCAAAAACATAACAAAGGAAGATTCAGTAGTACCAACTTATTTCATTTCTCATATTTTTGTCATTTTAAATGAAGTTTCGGTAATACTTCAAGACAACATATATAAGCTCAAGGTTATTCAATATTTAATTTATCTAAATTAAATATATAGTCACATGGGAAATGGAGTGCAAAATTTGAAATGTGAAAGCTAACAACTGATGGAAGAGGTTGATATGATCTTAGGCCAGATAATCTAGCTAACCAGTAAGTAAGGGGGCACAATGTGTATACAATTGATATTCTGATAGTCTTTTGGAAAAATTGACAATCCGTCTCAACAAATCATAAAAAGTGTTTCCAGGACTTGAATTTCAAATGACATGTACATTATTTATGTCATGGTCTTTTCTGCATTGAATGGTTTCAGGTGAGAGGTTATTGTTTGTTTTGATATTGGTTGAATTATTGACCACTGTTAGAAATTTCTTTTCATAATCTTTCAAATATCCTGATGAGAGCCTAGTTGTTTCCTGTTGGACTTTTTGTTGTGATTATATCTGGCATATTAATGACAGTGTTTGTAAGATGACTTTTACCAATCCTTCTGATTCTTAGGATGCCCCCTGCATTGTGGGGTAAGAATCACAAATGTAATACAGTAGTTCCCCTCTCACCAAAGTCCATGTCTTATCGGGTCAGATTTCAGATGCACAGAGTAATATGCTAGTAAATTGTCTGCGTCAAGAGAGGTCAACTCACGTCATTACTAGTAAATTGTCCCCGTCAAGAGAGGTCAACCCACGTCATTACTAGTAAATTGTCCCCGTCAAGAGAGGTCAACCCACATCATTACTAGTAAATTGTCTGCGTGAAGAGAGGTCAACGCACATCATTACTAGTAAATTGTCCCGGTCAAGAGAGGTCAACCCATGTCATTACTAGTAAATTGTCTGCGTCAAGAGAGGTCAACCCACGTCATTACTAGTAAATTGTCCCCGTCAAGAGAGGTCAACCCACGTCATTACTAGTAAATTGTCCCTGTCAAGAGAGGTCAACCCACGTCATTACTAGTAAATTGTCCCCGTCAAGAGAGGTCAACCCAGGTCTTTACTAGTAAATTGTCCCCGTCAAGAGAGGTCAACCCACGTCATTACTAGTAAATTGTCCCCATCGAGAGGTCAACCCACGTCATTACTAGTAAATTGTCCCCATCAAGAGAGGTCAACCCACATCATTACTAGTAAATTGTCCCTGTCAAGAGAGGTCAACCCACATCATTACTAGTAAATTGTCCCCATCAAGAGAGGTCAACCCACGTCATTGCAGAAAAGATGGCATTACAAGAGGGGGGCTACTGTATTAATGAAGATATGATGAACAGAAATGAAAGCAGTTTCATAACATTTGATTTGAATTTTCAGTGGAATTTCTTTTTCACGCTCATTTAAATCCACGTCTTTTCTTTTTAAATATTTTTTTCAAGCCAACTTCATTTCAGTATTATTATTTTGCTATAATGTAATTACTTTCTGCCATTAAATCCATTTAGTGAAAAAAATAAAATCTTCATGACCAAAATACATTTAACTCCTTTATAATATTGGAGCCGTCATGGTCGTAATCATATGGTAGTTGGATGAACAACTACCTATGCAATCAGTGCCTATCATCACTAAAGTTGTGAGCTTGAATCCTGCTCATGGGGAGATGTACTCGATACAACATTTTGTGATCAAGTTTGTCAGTGACTTGCAGCAGGTCAGTGGTTTTCTCCAATTTGATCCATCAATAAACTGACCGCCACGATACAATTTAAATATTGTTGAAAGTGGTGTTCAACATTTTAAACCACCCACCCCCCACCCCTTTCCCCTTTATAATATGATTGAATTAATCTAAATCTAAAATATAATTTGGAAGTCATCAATATACAATTATGGCCTTCGTGGAACGTTAATGTCCATAATTATCAAACTGAGAAGGCGTTATTTCCCAAAATAACTGTTTCAAAATTTGATAATTGCGGATATTTACTTCCCCCCCCCCCAAGGACATAATTCATATGGTGTTATTATACTACACTAGGTCAAAAAGAATAAAAGAAGCGCCTAGCGCATGAATGCGCAACATATCCCTTCGCACTTGCATAATATTTAGTTTTATATATTTATAGAAAGCAGCCTTGCAGTCTTAATTGCATAACATACTTACAAGCCACATGCAAAGATTATTCGAATCTATCCATGTTTACTAAAGTTATCACATAAACAAGACACAATTCTCAAAATTGGTGATTTTTCAACCAAAAACTAACATTTTCCCCCAAAATCCTTGCTTCAAATATTTCCATCCAAGATAATGATAATTACAAGCCACATGCAAAAAATTATTATAATCTATCCATGTTTACTCAAGTTATCGCGTAGACAAGAAAGTGTGACGGATGGACAGACAGACGGTCGCTATTACTATATTACTAATTGTTCACGCCAAGATATAGCAGAAATATTGCTAATGTTGGTGTTAAGCACCAATCAATCAATCATTCTTGACCCTCTTTCTTTTCACACCCTTAATCCCTTCCGTCTCCCCTTTTTCCTAGATGTTCCCCCACCTTTAACCCTTCCCCATTTTCCCTTTTCCCATCCTTTAACATTCCCTCTTTTGCACCCTTAACCCTGCCCTTTTCCCACACCTTAAACCTTCCCCCTTTACTACCTTAGCTCTACCACCTTTACCCTTCCCCCATTTTAAGCACCCTTAACCCTTCCACTCCCTCCCTTTTCCACCTTAACCCTCCCCCTATTTCCAACCTTATCCACCCTTAAACCCTTTCCCCCTTTTTTCACCATTAAACCCTTCCCCCCTTTTTTCACCCTTAAACCCTTTCCCTCTTTTTCCAACCTTATCCCTTCCAACCTTTTTCCACCCTTAACCCTTCCCCCTCTTTTTCCACCCTTAACCCTAAACCCTTCCCCCTCTTTTTCCACCCTTAACCCTAAACCCTTCCCCCTTTTTTCTCCTTTTTCCACCCTTAACCCTTCCCCCTTTTTTCCCCTTTTTCCACCCTTAACCCTTCCCACGTTTTTTCCCCAATGTCTGAATACTACCCCTACTCCTCCCTTTACCCCTTTTCAGGGGCTGACCCTTATTCAGGGTACCAGTAATATACTTATTGGTGTTACTAGGCTCAACATTAAGCCCATTAACATAACATCTATAAGTGAGAACTGGATTTGCAAAAACAGAAATGTAATATTAAGATATTATAAAATCAATGATATTTGTATATAAGAGGTAAAATTGACAAATGATTTTAGCAAAGAAACTATTATTTAAAAGGTGAATTACAATAAACATTTGTTAAATACATTCAGCTTGTCATTATAGAATTTGTTCATATTTCAACTTTTGACAAAGATGTCTTGAAAAAATGCTAAGCTCGAATTTGCTAAATGCTATTTCTAAAGAAGGGCAGTAATTATTTTATTTATAGGTCTACATGTTCATGTAATTTCTTTACTTTGCTGTAGGTCATGTGTACAGTTAGTTAATTTATACTCACTTTGATAATAACATTCAATGCTAATTTTCTTACATTATAAAAAGGTAAATATATTGTAAACATTTATGAAATAAGATGGATATTATAGATGTTTATGTGTTCAGTTTGTGATTTCAGGGCATCTATTGTTATACTTTTCTTGAATGGAGCCAAGTGCTAGAATGATACACGCACGTTTATCGTTAATTTGATACTTATTTACATTTTGTACATGAAAATATATGACCATATATAAATAATTAGCGGAAATTCACGAAACAAAAATGGAAAAGGGTACATATTGTTGGTTAAAGACAAATGATACCAAGAGGTAAACTTAAGTGTAAATTAATAATGACAATGTCCATCGCGTATATATCGTGCTCATGCGATAAGACGGCACTGGATCATACGAAGGCCCCCAGTGGAGATAGACACTGATTGTAGATAGGTAGTTGTAAGTCAAAGTATGTGAATGGGGGAGAATTGTCAAAGTAATAAAATAATATCGCATCCTGTCACTATGTATATCGGTTGTCATAATTTTTTGTCTTGATGGTAGAGTTGAGTCTGATATATATTTTTTTTCGTTCACTTTTCAATTTTTGTACATTTATCAAGTTGTGTAGTCGATTTTCACTTTCCGTTTTATTCCTTAGACATTTTTTTTTTATTTTCCAATTCATTGTTTACATCTTTTCTTTATTTCACATAGGAAATGCCCTTCAGTGGCATAGCAGCGGCTAAATGAAATGTATGCACAAAGTAATTATCAAAGACGGATGTGTTTATCTTCCGTGTGTGAAAATATCTATTCCCAGGACGTTCTGGCTATTTACGGCTAACCTTGTGTTTTTTATTTAAAGCTATAAAACATTATTACAAATAATATTTCAACGCCTTAAGTTTTGTTTTTTAAGCAAAAAACTATAAGTGGTCAGCATTTGTTGGTTCAAGTGATGTGTATGCACTTGCGTTTTTGCGTCAATATATAGCTACGCACTTGGTAGCCATACATGTTATATACTGACAATATGATATATTTTGGAATCTTCAATTTTCATAACGGGTGTATCTACTATAATTATTCTTTGAAATAGTTTACTTGATAAATTAGATATATGTATATTCTTACTTACCTACTTCATGTATTATATCCAAGTAATAAAATATAGTCATTGCTATAAACATTTTGTCAACAACATTTTTCACCCGACACGTGTCTTTATTTATTTATTTTTGTACACGTGTTACTTGTGATTGATATATAAAAAGGAGCACTCCATTCCAAATAATCTTCATTCTTAATCAATATTTTTTTTCTAAGGAATTTGTTAAATAAACTATAAGACGGTTGTCTTAAATATAATTTACTGCTCCTTTTTGAAAAAAAAATATTGTGTTTTCCAAGTACATAAATGTACATAATTATTTTGCGAACCACGTTGTCCAAGTCACCATAAACAAATCGCCATTAACACATTTGTTCTTTTTTTTTGGAAACTAGACAAGGATACAAATAATAATATATATTTTTCCTCTTCTTTACATTTTTCAAGTTTTTTACCCGAATATTCCTACTTACCTACTTCATGTACTATATCCAAGTAATAAAATATAGTCATTGGTATACACATTTCGTCAACAACATTTTACAGCCGACACGTGGCTTTGTTTATTTACCTTTGTACACGTGTTACTTGTGATTGATATAAAAGGAGCACTCGATTCCAAAAACTAATCTTAATCAATATATTTTTTTTTCTAAAGAACTTGTTAAAAAAAATTATAAGACGGTTGTCTTAAAAATTTATATTTGCCTTTTGAAAAAAAAATGTGTTTTCCAAGTACATAATTATTTTGCGAACAACTTTTTCCATGTATTGATAAACATATCACCATAACCACATTTGTTCTGCTTTTGATTGGAATTAGCCTTGCATACGAATAATATATTTTTTTTTTCTTCTCCTTTACATAGTTCAAGATTATTATCTGAATATAAGGTTATCCATTTGCATTGTTCCTTGAAATAGTTTACTTGATCAATTTAATATATGTATATTCCTACTTACCTACTTCATGTATTATATCCAAGTAATAAAATATAGTCATTGCTATAAACATTTTGTCAACAACATTTTACAGCCAACACGTGGCTTTATTTATTTACTATTGTACACGTGTTACTTGTGATTGATATAAAAGGAGCACTCGATTCCAAAAACTAATCTTAATCTATATTTTTTTTTCTAAAGAACTTGTTAAAAAATTAATAAGACGGTTGTCTTAGATATAAATTTTTGCTCCCTTTATAAAAAAAAAATAAATAAATAAAAATTGTGTTTTCCAAGTACATAATTATTTTTGCGAACCACGTTTTCTGTGTCACCCAATCACCAATATTGATAAACAAATCACCATAGCCACATTCGTTCTGCTTTTAAATGAAAATTAGCCATGTATATGAATAATGTTGATATTTTTTTTTCCTTTTCTCTTTTTCATGCAATTATTCAATATTTTCCTCCCACATTTATATGTTAGTTACATTTGTACAAATGCCTTACCATATCAATGATACAGCTCGAATTAGCTGTTATTTTTCTATTCCCACAATCCATGTATTTTTTTATTATCTGTTTCATGTATGTACCTTACTTACTTTTTAATTATGTATTGTATATATTTGTTCATATTTTTACTGGAGTTGAGATGCTGTGTGTATTTGTTTACTATTTGTTAAGTGACATATCTTGTGTTCTCATATGTATAAATATTTTTGACAATGGTTAATGACATACAGTCATACCGCGCTTCGATAGGTCATTTTTACTGCAAAACGCATTCTGGGTTTTCTAAAAAAATATTTTTAATATTTAATAATCATTCCGTGTTATATATATTATTAATGCTAATAATCAGAATATGTTTCCAAAGATTTGTTAATTATTGTTATTCAATTTATCTGGAACTTCTATTACAGAACCCATTTTCAACATTTATAATTTTACTGCTGATACTGCTTAGTAATGATGTTGAGCTAAACCCAGGACCTACAAAAGAAGGCGAACTCTCTGTTTTTCATTTAAACACTAGAAGTATGCGTCATAAATTAGATTACATAGAGAGCATTAGTAACGAAGCAGATATTATATGTTTAACAGAAACACATCTTGATCAAAATATAACAAATGATGACATTTTTATAGAGGGATACTGCAAAGATCCATTTAGGAAACATCGAAATAATTCGGGGGGAGGCGTAATAGTATATTTTAGTAAACATCTCATCGTTAAACCCAGAACAGACTTAGATTTTGATAGTGAAGCTATTTGGTTGGAAATTGATTTTCCTGCAAATAAAATGCTCCTATGTGTTGTATATCGCCAACCTAACGCAAACTATCCATTCTGGGAAAATTTTCAACAGTCCGTGGAAAATGCAACGAATTACTCGTCAAACGTTGTGATAACGGGAGATTTAAATGTAGATTTTCTTAGTTAAAAGTTTCACAAATTATTTGATATCATGAGGTTGAATGATCTGAAAAACATGATTACTGAACCTACCAGAACATGTAGCACGCGCCAATCTTTGCTTGACCCTGTTTTGGTATCTGATAATTGTAATGTCCTTGAATCGTATGTAATTCAAGTAGATAGAAAATATAGTGACCATGAAGCAACAATTGTCTACTTAAATAAAAGTCCCTCTCAAATCAATCAATACTTATAAACGATTAGTCTAAATTACAGATTGTTTAAAGATTATTTTGGCATGGAAGTATACTTTGATATTTTAGATAACAAAAATGTGGTTGAGTTATGCAGATTCAGAACAGCAAATCATAAATTACCTATTGAAATTGGAAGATGGAATAATACTAATAGAAATAACAGAATTTGTACGCACTGTAATAAAAATGAACTGGGTGATGAATTTCACTATATTTTAGATTGCCTATTCTTTGAACAATATCGAAATATCTATATACCAAAGTATTACTACAGTAGGCCAAATGTTTTAAAATATAAATTACTGTTCTCTTCCAAAAAGAAATCAGAATTGATCAAACTAAGCAAATTCATTAATCACATAAATAAAACTGTATGTACTCCGGCTTAACCTACTGAATTGTTCATCTCTGTACGATTCTTCATTACTTACTTACTTAGTTTAACATGTATATTGTATATTGTATATATTGTACATATGTATTTCTCTATACCTTGTCAAATTATGATGGTTTATTGAGAATAAAAGATATATATATAGATTATCGAAATGCTGATTTTGAGACGTGTAACGAATGTATATCCTCTTTTAATTGGAACTCAATTATATATCCAGAAAATAGCATGGACGAAAACTGTCAAGCATTTACATATAAATTTATTGAAATAATTAAAAAGTGTGTTCCACAAAAAGAAGTTACAATCAGACTAAATGGCAAAGTTTGGTTCAATTCGGAATTAAGAAGGGAAATAAGAAAACGAGACCGACTTCGAAAACTGGCTCGTAGATGCAATAGTGATTTCAATATCAACAAATATAAGAAGCAAAGAAATCATGTAAATAATTTAAAAAAGCATGCTAAAGAACAATTTGATTTTAATGTTGATACTTTACTAGATGATTTTTCAAATTCTAATTCAAAATCCTACTGGTCATTGATTAAAAAATTAGTTAAATCTTCTGGTGATATATCACCAATTAGTCAATTAAAAAAAGAAAATAATGACCTCATCTCAGATGATTATGAAAAAGCATGTCTTCTAAATAATTATTTCTGTTCTATATCTACATTAAATGACAGTAATACACCAAAAACCGTCTTTCCTCTCAGAACAAATACTACAATTGATTTTTTTCATATTACTCCGAGCAAAGTACTTGATATTTTACAAATTTTAAAACTTGGAAAAGCGTCAGGTTTGGATTCCATCAGTCATCAAATGCTTAAAAAAACATGTAATACAGTCTGTGTTCCTCTTTCTCTTTTGTTTAATTTATCGCTGTCTAAATCGAAATTTCCAACGCAGTGGAAAATCGCATCAGTTATGCCACTCTTCAAAAAGGGAGATAAATCATTGATATCCAACTTACTATCAGCAGTTGGCAAAGTATTTGAAAGAATTATTTTTAAGGAAGTATTTAATCACTTAATATCTAATAACTTATTGTATAAATTTCAATCAGGCTTCATTCCAGGTCACTCTACCGTTCACCAGCTAATAGAAATCTATTACAGAATATGTATGTCTCTGGATGATCATTGTCTTACTACCCTCATTCTATGTGATATTTCTAAAGCATTTGATCGGGTGTGGCATACAGGTCTTTTATTAAAACTTAAAGCTTACAGGATAGATGGTAAATTATTTAAATGATTTGAAAGCTATATTTCTAGTAGAAAGCAATGTGTATTTGTAAACAATTCCAAATCCCCCCTAGTAAATACAAGTGCAGGAGTTCCACAGGCCTCAGTGCTTGGTCCTCTACTTATCCTATTATATGTTAATGATATTGCAGATAACCTTATAAGTCTTACTAGATTTTTTGCAGACGATACTTCTCTTTCATATTCTAGTCAAAGTCCATATACTATAGAAGATGTAATGAATAGTGATTTGGAATCTATATCTATATGGTCTAAACAATGGTTAGTCAATTTTAATCCTCAAAAAACTAAAGCAATGGTATTTTCCAATATTAATCTTCCCAACGATGTAGAAATAACATTCCAGGATAAGTTAGTAGAATTTGTTACCTGTCATAAACATTTAGGTATTACTTTTGACAGCAATGGAAAATTTCATACTCATATAGTTAAAATTATCAAATCAGCAAGTCAGAGGTTGTGTGCCCTAAGAAAACTTAAATATGTATTAAATAGACATTATCTTGCACGTATTTATTTAATCTTTATTAGGCCTATGTTTGAATACGCATGTGAACTTTGGGATGGTTGTAGTCAACAAGACTCTGATAATTTAGAAAAGCTTCAATTAGAGGCAGGACGAATAGTAACCGGACTGTCTCTATTTGCAAGTCGTGAATCTATATATTCCGAAACGGGTTGGGAATTATTATCTGATAGGCGAAGGGTAAGAAGGCTCAGCTTATTTTATTCTATTCACAATAAATCTGCCCCAGAATATCTTTGTGATTTGATGCCCCAACCAGTTGGAAGTGTTTCACAGTATGATTTAAGAAATAGTAGTAATTATGTTATACCTAATTGTCGATTAGAAATGACAAAAAAATCCTTCTTCCCCTCTACTACATGAGATTGGAACAATCTAAATCCGGAAATTAGAAATTCTGGTAATATTAACATATTTAAAACAAAAATTAAAATATCACTTAAAAAAGTGCCTTTTTATTTCGGTTGGGGTGATAGAAAACTAAATATTATTCATAGTAGACTTAGAAATATGTGCAGTTCGCTAAATGCAGATTTGCACCTTGTCAATTTAAAGCCAAGTCCTGCATGTATCTGTGGTCATGGTTTTGAAGATTGTATGTACTTTTTCTTTGAATGTCCTTTTTATAATGAAAATAGGGCAATCTTGTTTAATAAATTTAAGAATTACATAGTAACAATTGAATTGATATTAGCTGGGCTGGTGATGAAAATCTGACTACTAATCAAAACATTGAAATCTTCTCTGCTGTTTATTCTTTTATTAGAAGCACCCAGCACTTTAACTAATGGACTAGCATACTCACTCCAGTCAATGTTGTTTTTTGTTTGTTTGAACTCCTTCTTCTTCTTTATTCCACTGTATTGAACATATTATTTCACCTTATTCTTCTTTATACTTAATTTATTATTATCGTGTAAATATATCATGTAAAATTTATTTATATAATTATCGCCATTATGTGTAATCATTTTTGTTTATATTTTTGTAAAAGGGAAAGGACTTCACTAATGTTGTTATAACTTGTGTCCAATCCCATTTGCAACTTTTATGCAAATAAAATATGTTTAAACAAACAATCATAACGGGTAACTATTTTCACCCGGTTGAGCTTTTTCATCATTTATCGTCTGTCGCCGCTCCATAGGGACATATTGCTATTCCTTTACCCCACAGGTAATTCGAAATGAAATCCTTCCGGAGCACATGTCGAGTTCATCCCCAGTTTTTAGTGGGGTTTTGTTGCTCAATCTCTAGTTTTCTGTGTAATGTTTTGTAGATAGTTGTTTGTCATTGGGTGATGCACACTCATATTTATTAACTACAGCAGAAAATGAACTTGGAGTTGTCATGGCTACAAGTGAAGCAGGTAAGATGTTATTCATGAATTCAAACATAAAAAATATTGACCGCCACTGTTTAAACTTACTTTTCATGATTTTACTGACGAAATAAGAGCTCACTTTGAATATTCCACATAATTTGACATAAAATCTTAGGACCTTGAAATTAATTAAGATAAATTACAAACAAATGCAATACTCTTAATTAACCTGGATCATTAGATTTTCACATACTGGGTAGTAGTAGAGCGAGACAATAGTCATAGAACTTCAACTGTAGGTGAATGATCATTGGATAAACATTAATGTTAACATGTCTGTGTGGATTGGAAATTCAAGGTGGTTCATATTGAATCCCACCATTTATACAGAGTTTTATGGGGGGAAATGCTTCAGCATCTTCTTCTCAAAAACTACTGAAAAATTCTGTCAGATTCATTAGCAGTAGAGTATCAATTATCCATTAGTCACTTGCTGAAAACTTTTTCACACAAGATTATTCGATCGTATGGTAGTTGCATTGTTAACTACTTGTGCAATCATTGCCTTTCACCATTAATGTTGTGAGTTTGAATCCCTATCAGAATGAGGTGTACAACATTATATGATAAAGGTTGTAACTTGTAAGTGACTTGCTACAGATTGGTGGTTTTCTCCGGTTCCTCTTTTTCCTCCACCAAATAAAACTGACCGTCACGATATAACTGAAATATTGTTGTGGCATTAAACACCATAAAACCAAACCAAACCACAAGATTATTTTGAACTCAGCATAGGGGGGTAATTGACTCACAATCATGGCGATGGGTACTGATTACATAAGTAGATGTTAACATTAATTGTATAGGTAGATATAATGACATTGTTTCATACATGTGAGGGCACACATGACCCTCAGGATAGTTTAGCATAGGACATGGTGGGAAAATTTATTAAAAATTTTTCAAAAACTACAGTGATTTGATTGAATTCCTTGCCAAGTTTTTGTTTTTTTTTTTGTGTTAACCCTTAATTCATGATGACCATTTCCAGAAAACTGTAATATACTGGCTAGTTTAACATGACCCTATGGGAGAATTTAAAAAAAATGTCTGCTTTGAAACTACAAAGTTAAGTGTGGCTGGTTTGATATATGTAACTGTAATATTGTTAAATTAACGTTGAACATTCATAATCTGTACTATAAGGTAAAGGTACAATACAAAATACAAACGGCATCAGTGGTGTATTGGTTGGTGTGCTCACCTCGAGTGTGTTAGATCATGGGTTCGACCACCGATGGGGTCTAACCAAAGACAATAAAATTGGTATATGTTGCTTCTCCGCTAAGCACACAGCTTTAAGGGGAAAGAGCAATTACTAATTAACTTCAAATCAGGATAGTGTGTCCAAGTGGGGTGACATGTCTACCTGTGGACTGTTGTTTCAGTGAGCTAGTACTACAAAACTCCAACTAAGCGTGTTGGTCTTGTACAATGCAGACCTCATTATCATTTCATTGAAAATTAACTCGTTCTCACCATGATATAGCTGAAACATTGCTCATTTGGCACTAAACAACAATCACTCACACACGAATGAAATACAACAGTACATTCTAGATACACAAAAGAACACTGATACATAAAATGAAAAATATTGGACAGCATGGACCATGTGTTTTGAAATCGTAGGCATATCCTGATTCATGAATGACACCCATCATGTAAAATGAAAACACTATATAATGAACTACATGTAATGATATATAGTTCTCTACACACCATGTAGGTTTTGTGTCAATTGAAATCATTGATGATGCCACCCAAGAAGATTATTTTTTCATTCTTTGTAATTGAATGGTTGGTGTTTAATGACAACTTTAGCAATATTTCAGCTATACGGTGTGGTGAACAAATTTTATGAATAATTTCCTCAACTACAAGACCCTTAGAAATCATACATATATATGTATAAATATAATTTTTTGTAGGATTACCTATGGATCCAATAAGTTGGTGTGAGATGAAGTGTCCAAAAACATTGACAATAGAACATAGAAAAAATGCTAAAGTGCAATCTAGATATATACAAAATGATTTGTGAATAAAATGTTATGTAAAAAAATGTTAATATTGACTTGACTGTCTAAAACTGAAGATACTGAAAATTAGCAATTGTATGCAAATGTTTCAGATACATATGTACAAATTAATTGCAAGATATTTGGATATTGGCATTTTTCTTGCATTAAAGCAACACATTGAGAGTGGGGACAAGAAATGTGTGCATCACAAAATACGCCTGTCTATATAAATTATCAAACGGTATAATGGTAATTCAGCCAAAAAACTAATCCTTTGAGGTTAATGATGACTTGACCTAATGACCCCAAAATAAATAGGGTTCTTCCCCTTCCACAGGGGAATCATGTGGCCAAGTTTGTTAAAGATCCAATATACAGAACTAAAGTTATGTGTAAACAACTCTGTTGTCAAAAATTCTATTTATAGTAATGGTGACCTTGTCCTTTGACTTAATGACCCCAAAATAAGTAGGGTTCTTCCCCTTCCACAGGGCAACCATGTGGTCAAGTTTGGTAAAGATCCAATATGCAGAACTAAAGTTATGTGGAAACGACCCTGTTGTCATAAATTCTATTTATAGTAATGGTGACCTTGACCTTTGACCTAATAACCCCAAAATAAATAGGATGCTTCCCCTTCCACAGGACAATCATGTGGTCAAGTTTGGTAAAGATCCAATATACAGAACTAAAGTTATCATGTGGAAACGACTGTTGTCAAAAATTATATTTATAGTAATGGTGACTTTGACCTTTGAACTAATGACCCCAAAATAAATAGGGTTCTTCTCCTTTCACAGGGGAATCATGTGGCCAAGTTTGGTAAAGATCTGATATACAGAACTAAAATTATTGTGCGGAAACCTGTGTGGACGCCCGCCTGCCCGCCATACCCAATCACATAATACAGCCCGTCTCGAGACGGGCGTATAAAAAAGGTACTGATTTTTACTGGAACAATGGGTCGTTTCACCAGCTTCGACTTCTGGACAGATAGTGTGCATTGGGAAGGAGAAGTTTATAACTTGAATACCAGTATAGTACTTGTGCTATTATTATGAACGTATATATATTGGTAGAAAATTGTTTATGTGAAAAAAGAGTTTGAAGATACCAAAGGGGTAATCAGAATCTGTATATTGTAGAAGAACAGACAACTAAAGATCAAGTAACACAAACCCCACTAAAAACAGGTGCTCATGAAGAGTAGACAGTTCCTGCTCCATTAGTGAAAGCTTATATCTCGTGCCTGACAGTAATGTCAATTTTCATTTATATTTTTATTTTTATTATATCTTGAAGAAGTGCAAGATTTCAAAAACATAACAAAGGAAGATTCAGTAGTACCAACTTATTTCATTTCTCATATTTTTGTCATTTTAAATGAAGTTTCGGTAATACTTCAAGACAACATATATAAGCTCAAGGTTATTCAATATTTAATTTATCTAAATTAAATATATAGTCACATGGGAAATGGAGTGCAAAATTTGAAATGTGAAAGCTAACAACTGATGGAAGAGGTTGATATGATCTTAGGCCAGATAATCTAGCTAACCAGTAAGTAAGGGGGCACAATGTGTATACAATTGATATTCTGATAGTCTTTTGGAAAAATTGACAATCCATCTCAACAAATCATAAAAAGTGTTTCCAGGACTTGAATTTCAAATGACATGTACATTATTTATGTCATGGTCTTTTCTGCATTGAATGATTTCAGGTGAGAGGTGATTGTTTGTTTTGATATTGGTTGAATTGTTGACCACTGTTAGAAATTTCTTTTCATCTTTCAAATATCCTGATGAGAGCCTAGTTGTTTCCTGTTGTACTTTTTGTTGTGATTATATCTGGCATATTAATGACAGTGTTTGTAAGATGACTTTTACCAATCCTTCTGATTCTTAGGATGCCCCCTGCATTGTAGGGTAAGAATTACAAATGTAATACAGTAGTTCCCCTCTCACCAAAGTCCATGTCTTATTGGGTCAGATTTCAGATGCACAGAGTAATATGCTAGTAAATTGTCTGCGTCAAGAGAGGTAAACCCACATCATTACTAGTAAATTGTCTGCGTCAAGAGATGTCAACCCACGTCATTGTAGAAAAGATGGCATTACAAGAGGGGGGCTACTGTATTAATGAAGATATGATGAACAGAAATGAAAGCAGTTTCATAACATTTTATTTGAATTTTTCGGTGGAATTTCTTTTTCACGCTCATTTAAATCCACGTCTTTTTTTAAATTTTTTTTTTAAGCCAACTTCATTTCAATATTATTATTTTGCTATAATGTGATTACTTTCTGCCATTAAATTCATTTAGTGAAAAAAATAAAATCTTCATGACCAAAATACATTTAACTCCTTAATAATATGGGAGCCGTCATGGCCGTAATCGTATGGTAGTTGGATGAACAACTACCTATACAATCAGTGCCTATCATCACTAAAGCTGTGAGTTTGAATCCTGCTCATGGCGAGGTGTACTCGATACAACATTATGTGATCAAGTTTGTCAGTGACTTGCAGCAGGTCAGTGGTTTTCTCCGATTTCATCCATCAATAAACTGGCCGCCACGATACAATTGAAATATTGTTGAAAGTGGTGTTCAACATTTTAAACCCCCTCTCTCCCCTTTATAATATGATTTAATTAATCTAAATCTAAAATATAATTTGCAAGTCATCAATATACAATTATGGCCTTCGTGGAAAGTTAATGTCCATAATTATCAAACTGAGAAGGCATTATTTCCCAAAATAACTGTTTCAAAATTTGATAATTACGGACATTTACTTTTCGTCAAGGACATAATTCATATGGTGTTATTATACTACACTAGGTCAAAAAGAAAAAATAACCAGTTAATAGTTCAAATTCAAACACTTATTTTTCGCCATGTGTATATACCGTAACAGTTATTTGGCTTACATGCGGTATGACACAGGAATAAATAACCATTACATACATAGTGTGGTGGTACAAGACTTTGTATCAGGTCGAGCCTGTTGTCTGAACCAGTATCACTACGAGTCGTGAAAACGACAAGTTGTGATGCGGTTAGTTCACGCAACAGGCAAGACCTGATATAAAGTCTTGTACCAACACACTGTATGTTATAAGTTTATCTAACATTTCAATAAAAACTAATCTTAAACAAATAACAAGGGTTAAAGTAAAATTTATACAATATTCAGAGGGAGACTACATTTCTTGCATGACGTCACGTTATTTTGTCGTTCATTCAACGATGCCACGTTACTGTGTTTTCTCTCGAATTACAATGATATGACGTCATGACTAAGTAGTTCGGCAGAGAACGTCTCGTGCAACGTCGCACCATTCTTTTATCGCCACAGTGTGGTGATCCAACATCTTGTATCAGACAGGCGACTTTCATTAATTTCAAAGGAAAATGTACATAATGTTAGATAATAGTTAGTTATTGCTGGACACCAACTAACAAAATAGTTAAATAACAGTTTTTTTTTTTTTTTTATTTCTTACTAAATATTACTATAGTAAAGTATAATAATTTATTTTTATGAAAATTTAATAGCAGGACACATGTCAAGTTATCTTTTTCTATATTTTAAGACCACAGAGTGAAGAATTCAAAACAATCTTGATTTTTTTTTTATTCTTTGAATAGTTTCTGTTTATTTCAATTTCAAATATAATTTAATAAAACAAATATGTTTCACATTAGTCTAAATCATTCAATTATTAAAAAATTGTTCCCAAACCACTTGCTGAAGCAAAAGCCATCAGTGCTTGAGTAGCTTGTTGTGTTTCTAGATGAAGTTTTGATTCCTTCAGCCAATCTTCGGCTACTGAACGTGCCTCGCCTTGAAGCTGATTCATAAATCTAACAGCCATCTCTAACTCGCCTTTATCTATCCAATATTTAGCATGAGCTAAGATACTATAGTTATTCAGACTGTCTAGATCTAAACTATCCTGTTCAGTCTTTGCATAAACTGTTTCAAAAATAAAAAAAGACTGAATGTATGAAAGACAGTATTTAAATAGGCTTCCTCCAGTTTCATCTATCATGGCAACTCTTTTGCAAACGCTTCTGACCTTGTTGAATCTTTCTGTCAGACTTTCATGGGTCCACACGCCTCTTTTATATGAGATTTCTGGCATTGTTTTTAAAATAGCATTTACATATGGATGATTTCCTGCTGCATCAGACACTGCAGCTATTTCATTGGCCAATGGTTTAATTTTGAGTTCCCACACTTCTATATCTTCTATTCCATGTAACAAAGCCCCATTCAGTGCCACACATGCTAGCCAGAGTTGTTGTGATTTCCTTGATAATTTCTCTGCTTCTGCTCTTCCTGAAATTAGAAATATTAAAATGAACATTAGATTTCAAAATATCTACTGAAGTGTCAGAAGGTTCTGGTTGGTTGGTTTATGGTGTTTAATATTTCATTTATATCGTGGCAAACAGTTTTATTGGTGGAGGAAACCAGAGTACCCGGAGAAAACCATCGACCTGTTGCAAGTCACTGACAAAATTTATCACATAATGTTGTATCGAGTACACCTCACCATGAGCGAGATTCGAACTCATTATATCATAATAATTTAATTTTATTTGAATACTGCAATCTGATTGGCTAATCTGCCTGGAGAAAATTTTGGTTATACTCGATAACCTGGGTTGGTATTGTGACGTCACCAATGTGTTCATCCGCCAACGACAAATTCAAATAGTCACATGAAATAATCGTAAATAAAATCGAGGAATCATTAAATTTGTTTGTGAAAATTAAATTATAAGGAATATTTGAAATTGCTGAACAGGTTATACACCTGGTTTGGGTCAGTTTACACTTAATATTAAGCGTAAACTGACCGAAACCAGGTTATATCGTATAACCTATTCAACAATTTCAAATATTATATATCATTTAGACAAATTTCCTTATAACGACCAATTTTCTTGAATAAATCTCAATAAACGACAACTCTGCATAATTCTAGAATAAGAGCTATCTATATTACATTGAATTGAGTCAAGCCTAAAAATTTGTTTGTTGTTGCCGACTGCCCTTAAAATATGTGGGTCGGTAGGGAAGGTAATTTTTTTTTTTTAATGAAAATGTACCTTTTCATAGCCTAAAGGATGTATATTTTGTGTGAAAACACATCTTGTTGCATGTTTTTGTACTTGTTTCAATTTCCTTAATTACATTTAGTGTTTTGTCAAAACCAATGGCAATGTGGATGGGCAGGGTTCCAAAAAGTCAGGTTCGAAACTCTCAGGTGATGACAATTTTGATGCAAGTTTTAATTTCAATGTGTCTGCCTTTCCACGCGTGAAACTAGAATCTTCTGTCAAATCACTGAACACATCTTCCCATGTGTCATCATTTTTTACTATTTGGTCACTACCCTTTACTATTACGTTGCAACAAAGAGTTATGTTTCGATCTGATGGACGTTTCAAACACGTTTCCGAGGACACCATCTTTGTTGAATCATTGTCAATGCTGCCAGACTTGAAGAAATAATAAATCGCATAGTTTTAAGCACTCGAATGACATTGATATTTTTCTGCAACATCTAATAACCAATAACCATGATAACGCACCGGAACGGACATGATCGTAAAACTATAGTAAAAAAAAATAAAAAATCCACACAGGTTAAACAATTTTTTGAGTCGCACGTAAAATCGCGGGTCGGGCGGCAACGACAAACAATTAAATTTTTATTTTAGGCCTTGGTACACTTCAGATATCAGAAGCTATAAACTTTTGACCACCTGGAAATTGAAATTGAAAATATCTTGAAGGGAACCCCAGAAGGGCCATTCCAGCCAAGTTTGACTTCATCTTGCACAGTGGTTTTAGAGATTAAAATGTAAAAAGCTAAAAAAAAATAATAGCAGGTGCCCAATGAGCAGGTGATCTAAAATGAGAATTCACATCTGTATCAGGGTGTATACCCTCTTGATACATGAATGAGTGTATTCACTACAGATTTCTTCTGTAAACAAAATAACATCTGGTGGAATCAACAATTCACATTATGTTTCTTCAATACACAAAGAAAATAGCTTCCAATTTTTTGTTGTAGGCCAGTTAAAGAACAGCATAACCTCTCTCAAAAAGAGATTAACATTTTCATTTAAGAGTTGTTGTTTACAGGTAATAAAATACCTTCCACGGCTGATTCAATTCCCTTCAGTCTAGCTATCCAGTTAGCTACTTCAGTATGGAAAGTTTGTCTTTCTTCTATTAGTTTAGTATTTAACTCCCTCTCAAAGGTCTGTTCTAATTCTTTTTCCTGTACTTTCAGTATGTCTTTTAAATGATCACTGTGTGCTGCAGCCTGTCTCACCAAGTTTTGTCTCAATTCTTGTTCAAATGTCACTCTGGCGTCAATATCCTGTAAAGCAAAAGAATGGTGAATATATAGAAACTTTTGAAGTCAGGATAATCTATGATCTTTGAGTATATATGTACTGGTAATGGAAAACTAAAAATAATTGTGAAAATACAAACGATCAAATTGTTCAATTGTTCAAGTATAATAAAACAGTTAAAGACCGGTTGTGAGGGAAGTAGCAAGTTTATTGTCCCCGAAACACAAACTATTTCCCGACGCGAAGCAAAGGGAAATTGTTTGTGTTGAGGGAGACAATAAACTTGCTACTTCCAGAAATAACCGGTTTTTAACGGTTTTATTATACTTGAACAATTGAAGAACAACAATAAAAGGCTTTTTTCCACTGTGATATGATTATTTCTAGGTTATTAAACTCATACCGATGAAGAACAGCAAAATAAGGCATATTACCTCAATATTGTGTTTATAGCTGTGTCACTTCAGATTTTTATCACTTAGCACTAATTAAAGTGTAATGAAATAAACAACAAATACATGTTTTACCAGTAATATTAAACAAATTCAACAGTCTTTTAGGGGAAATTAAAGGATTAAAAAAAAAAGGGAAATATGAACTGCAAAATTTCGGATAGGGAAATAGTTCACTTCCGGGGAAATAGTCTTTTAGGGGAAATTAGCAAAGGATTTTAATCAAAGCGCGAAAGCGCTTATATACGGTTTTGCCTTGAAACTTTATATTAGCTGTGATTCCAAGAATGGATGATTTCCAAATAAGCAGACATTCCATACTAACATACATCACCAACTTTAATGCTGCAGAGAAGTGATAGTGTAGCTCTTTGTGCATCTCAGACATGCTTGGGCTTTTTATTTTGCAGTGTTAAGTATATATGAGGAACATAACATGTCCGACATACTTCGTGGTGAATCATTTGACCAATAATTGGTAACCAGTCTGTGTATTCAGGGTGTCAACTTAACTATGTCAATGAGGTCAAGGTTATATGTTATATTATGACTGGCATGTACTATACTAAATCAACCATCATAGCAAATATCTCAAACTTCTCAATAAAATGTTCACTCAAATGTGGAATGAGTTAAGAGCCAGGTGACAGAGATCTTACTGACAAGATGAACCACTAAATGTCATTAACTTGGTATAAGCCATAACTCTGGTAAGTATGACATCACAGTATTTGACATCTTTTATTATGGCTATATCCAACATGTCCAAGTGCTTATGTGTTTACTATTGACCAATCAAATTAAAACTATGGGGTTTTTTTTCGTTCAGAAATCTTTTTTCGGACAAGACGAGAGTTAGAATATTTATTTTTTCTGTAGCGCAAAGCGCGAATTTTTTTCCAGAATTTAACATTAGGTTATATGACAAACGCTCTGAATCAGATTATTTTTTTTCCTCCACCAAAATCAGAATATTTTTTTCAGCAACATTGGGAATCAGAATATTTTTTTTATGAAGAAACCCAAAATAAGTCCAATTATCTCCCCTCAATTATGCTAGATCTTACTTATATTTCATCATGCACTTTTCATATGGTTCTACCTTTGATTAATGTTGTTTGTCAACAAACCCACGCGAAAATAATAGAATAAATTACTACGCCAGTAACTGTTCGCATCTTTGTAAAGGCTTAAAGAGCGTCCTACGTCAATGCCACGTTTTTCATTATTTCTGTTATGCTGATTCTGTTCTCAAAATTAAACTAATTAGAACCGATTCCATAAATTTTCGCACGATCACTGTGAACTATTTCGTTTACTGTCGTACTTCGATCGTATATGGCGGGAAATAATTAATGAGCTTATAAGGGGAATCCCATTACAAGGAAACGACATAAATACTTTATTTACACAATAATTGATACTCAAAGCGTTACAAAAATCCAGCATTATTATACAATGTCAAAAAAAATGAAAACGGAACATACACAACTAGATTTATCGTAAAATTGAATGTAGGACAAGCGTCAAGTGGTTACGTTATTTGTCGGAATATTTTTATGAATGAAAACTAGCGTAATAATACAAGCAAGAAAATATCGGCATTTTAATCCTCCTGACAATTTGTCATAGTTAAACATTTACCATTTGAGATACGATAAGTTATCTTAAAATCTGCAAAAGTAGTAACATTTAAAGTGTAGTGTTATCTAACAAGCACCAGATCTATATTTTGATGAGCCATCTGTCTCGACAGGTGATAAGATCATGACGGTTGTCATGTAAACAAACAAAAATGGCCGAAAGGCCACAGGTAAATACGGTTTTGCAAAACCATATAAAAACCGGGAAATATGAACGTGCAAAATTGCGGATAGGGAAATAGTCTCAGGGAAATAGTTCACTTCCGGGGGAAATAGTCTTTTAGGGGAAATTAGCAAATCTATGACTGTTAATTTATATAGTAAAAATACTGTAAAAGTATAATATTTTTGTATATGGTTTTAGTAGTATAAATGTTGTCACTGGCATTGTTATGATCACATAAAAATGGCTGAAAATGTTATTGAAAAATCAAAAGTTTTTTGTTAACAGAACTAGATATATATGTACATTATGGGAAAATTGTAAAATTTATTTGTATGAGTTTTCGAAACAGATAGAAAAGTGACCCTTTAACAAGCATTTCTGGCCTGTTTCTCAGTAAGGGCTGTTCCATTTAAGTCTACCTGGGAGGGGGGAATGCCATTTTTTTATTTTTCTGTTGGTTGTGGGGATGAAACCATATTTTTTTTTATGTTGGGTGGGTTTTTTTTTCTATTGGTGGGGGATCTGAAATAAGTGGCATCCACCCTCCCAGGTATATTTAAATGGAACAGCCCTAAGTGCAAGCAAATTTTATTTTTACAGAAAATGTATGCATATTTTGTACATCCTGCAATGTCAAAACATCCAAAACTATCGAAATTGTTCTGAAAAGAGCAAAAACAACTGTCATTCTAATCATGTTGAGAGGTGTATTCTGTCATATTCATGCTCTACTGTTACATTTTCTTTTAGTTTGCTCTAAATTAATCAGATACTAGCAGATGAATAAAGCAAACATCTTTTTATACCTTTATTGTACAGCAAGATAAAACATTATTATATTAGAAGCCTAGGGGCTATCGTGGTCATGATCGTATGGTAGTTTGATTTATAACTACCTATGCAATCAGTGCCTATCGCCACTAACATTGTGAGTTCGAATCCTGCTCAGGTGAGGTGTACCCACTACAACATTATATGATAAAGTTTGTCAGTGACTTGTGGCAGGTCTGTGGTTTTCTCCGGGTACTTCGGTTTCCTCCACCAAATAAAAACCGATCGCCATGATATAACTGAACTTTGTTGAAAGTGGCATTTAAGCACCATAATTCTAATATCCTAATCCTATTAGAAACATCATTTATAATTACCGCTCTCTCTTTCTGTAATAAGAAGCTATTTCTAAGTTTCTCCTGTTCATCAGATACTCTTTGCTCTGTTAATTTTTCATCTTCTTTTCTTTGCTGTTCCATAGACTGTTGGATTCGTATTTGTTCCAAAGCTATCTGTTCAGCCAGTTGCTTCTGCAGCTGCTCAATACGACGATGAGCATGGGCGATCAGGGAATTTAATTCATCTTCTGTTAATTTTTTACCTAAAAACACATAATGTATATGTGATAAAGAAAGATAATCAGAGGCTCGTAGGAGACTGTATTGCTCACCTGGTTTACAAACAGGTATTTTTTCTGTGGCCGTTTAGTTTTACACAAAAGATTTCTCCTTTCTCTACATATATGACAACCTTGATTTTCATCAAGTTGATAGTTGCATTCTTTTTGCAATTTTGGGCTTCTATTCCAATAATGTATGGAGTTAAAAGCACAAACCCATAGTATATTTTAATTATTTGCATATTACTATTGTAATAAAATATGAAAAGAATTGGAGTAAAGGGAAAGGAGTATAATAGCCTGGAAACTATGCATTTACATTTTGGCCTCTTTTTCCATGATTCATGTGGTAAAAAAACTCATAATTAAAATTTGTTTTCATTTTGTTCAATGTAAGCAAAAAAACAAGTGAAAAAGTGTTGTGTTTCCTCTTATCCTGACAGAATTTCTGAGTAGAAGATTTTTTTCATATGTCAGCCATCAGAAATTACTTTATCCCCTGACGGCCATATTGGATGTCGAATTGCAATGAAATGAGGATATTTTTTTTATTACCCAGACTATTCCTGTAAAGTTTCGGTACAAATTTTTCAGTGGTTATTGAGGAAAAGATTGAAATATGAATAGTTTAGACAACAGACACAATTTGACAGTTCCAATTGGCATAATAGTTTCAGAGGAGATTATTTTTTGTATTTTGTCAAAACAGTAACAAGGAATACCTGTGGCAGCGAGGTTTTTTGTCCAATCAATATGAAAAGACTTTTTGTAGAGAACCTTATAAACACCATTCCTGTATAAAATTTGGTACCAATTGGAACAGTAGTTTCAGAAACAAGAATGCCTGTATCCACCATGTTTTTGTCATATCAAAACATAATGAAGAAATGTTGTTGAGCACCTTCTAAACATCGTCCCTCTAAAGTTCAGTTCTAATTGACGGAGTAGATTCTGATGAGAAGATTGAAATGTGAAAAGCTTAGATGACAGACGGACGCCAAGTAATGGCAAAAGCTCACACCACTCTTCGGGTCAGATGAGCTAAAAAGTGATGTTCAACAATCTGAACACAAAAGAATGAACAGCATGTTTTGTTCAATATTGCATACTGGTATCAGAGAGTTATTAATAATTGTCGGTGTAAAAAGTACCGATATGTTGATATATTAAAGACGGCAATGCCTAAATGTCATTTGTTGGGCTAAGAAAATCGACTGGTGTTATGATAAAAGACAACAAGAATATCTGTGAACTATTTACTAACCATGAACTTTACAAATATTAACTTCTGGCATTATACTCTCCAATTCCTTCTGAAACTGTTTCTTGCCTTCTTCAACAAGATCCTTGTATTTCAACATCATCTTTGATTGCGACTCCATCTTTGTAACTTGGGCATCAGATTTATGTATGTCATTGATCAATCTGTTATATGTCTTCTGAACTTCTAGTAATGTCTTGTTCTTCTTTGTGATATCATTGGATTTTCCTTCATCAATTGCATGCTTCAACTTTTCCAAGTTTTCTCTGTAATGATAAAATAAGCATAAACAGAGCTGACTCTACCTGTCTGTTTTCATGTTTTTACTGCAAGATATTGTTCATGGTAGTGATTGTATTGTAGTTGGATTTACAACTACCTGTGTAATCAGTGCCTATCACCACTAACGTTGTGAGTTCGAACCCCTTTCATGGGGAGGTGTATCTCATACAACATTATGTGATCAAGTTTGTCAGTGACTTGCGGCAGGTCGGTGGTTTTCCCCAGGTACTCCGACTTCCTCTACCAATAAAACTGACCGCCATGATATAACTGAAATATTGTTGAAAGTGGCATTAAACACCATAAACCTATTAAATGGAACAAAAATCACACGAAATGTTGAAGACCATCCAAGTAGCCTCTATACCAAGCTTGATTCAATTTGCTCCAGTGATTTCTTTGCAAAGATTGAAATGTGAAAAATGTAAAATGATGACAACACCTCACTTGACATTTTAGTTTATGAAATAAAATGGGGTATAATGTTGGGCTATATGTTAAACAAACAGGAAACAGTTGTAAAACAGTCAAGATTGTTTAAAAAAAGACTTTTACAGTATTAAATTGTAGGAAAAAAAACTAACCACTCCCAACGACAAACCTCAAACGTCCAAACAGAAATGAAATGACAGACGATTTTTGTTTTTATTTACCTTTATTTCTCTTGTAACAGTATTTTAAGCTATTAAATTGCATAAGAATCATTCATTATAGATTTCACTGAAGCTGGGCCCTGAGGTCAGCAATATACATATTTTTTTTTACTTTGCTATAACCCGACCACCAAAACTGCCCCTACTAAATATATATTATCGATGATTAAAAAAAATGAAATCTATTTTTAGAAGATACAAAAAATGTATCTGCATTATAGTACATTTTCCTTTATAATGATAATTGAAGAAAGAAAAGATTTCTTATCACACAACCAACTTAAAACATTGTACATTGGGTTAAAGCAAACCAGTATCATTAAAGGAAGATCTTATTGTAGCTAATCCTGCATTTGATATATAACGTGTCATATGGATGTTACCTTACCTTGCTTGGTTGACAATCCTTTGAGCAGAGGCAACATTATCTTGTCTGGCTTCAAAAGCTGACGATACCTCCTGCCACTGGCTTTCCTTGTTTAATATCTGTAAAATACAATTTTCATTAGTTGTTTAACTTTTAATTTGCAAAATTTGTCACGGTTTTTTGAGTTCACTTATTTCCAAATTTAAGGTGCATTGTGACTTTTTGAAATCGGAGGAGTTCTCCTGACACTGATTTCTTCTTCTCGAGGAACATCCCTGCCAAGTTCAATTCCATATGTTTGAACAGTATATTGCAAGATAATATCAAAACGTGTAAAATTTAATAATGACTGACTGACAGGTGCCATATGATACACAAGCTTACATTGGCCAGGTGAGCTAAAAAGTTACTATTGTATGAGATCATCCATTGATCAGTCGTGTATAGTTTGAATTTAATCAAATTTGCAGTTTTTGATGATAAGTTAAACTCTGTTTTGCAGTGGTGGTCATTTCTTATTTTGGATCGACAAATAAAATACAAATGTATTAGAAAGTCATATAAGGAACATTCTGACCCAGTCACAATTCCATCGCATGTGGTTTCTGAGAAGAGATTTGAAATTTCAGACTATAATAAATAATTGCTCTAGCAATCATGAGGAATATCCTTAGACATGATGAAAGAAATCTCACAAAATGTTGGAGAACCATTTTGGATGCATTTGCTCCAGTGGTTTCTCAAAATATTGAAATGTGAGATATCTAGATAATGGATAATGTAGGACACAAAGAGGTGAACATACATACATGTACATGTGCATCTCAGGGCCTTTTGGATCAAATGACCTAGCAATGGTGAGCTGTTGAAATTTCTTTTATCTTAATTTTTTTTAAAATAATTTACTGATATTTCATAAAGAATTAAACAAGTTATAAGACGGCTGTAAGAAAATCAGGATTTGCTGTATTAGGAAAGGTGACAGTGGTTTGAAACAAATTGTAATCTTATCTTTTTATTTTTATTTCCCTTTATTACTAATTTACAATTCTATACTGTCAGAAATATGCTTTTTCCCTGTGTATCACTGATACTGTATAATGCTTCTTTCAAAATGAATTATGCTTACTACATGTAGATCATTTGTTGTTTAGCCCACTTTCATGCCATACTCTATTATCGCTAGTTGCTGAACTATTTCTGAACACCTTTGGCAAAATATATCATCTTACACATCAAACACAGAGGTACCTTGGAAAATTGTGGTTATCTTTCTTTGATTTATTGACATTTATAATATTTTTGCATTAAAAGTAAATAAAGTTAACCTGAGATGAGTCATCCATTGCTTTTTTCAGAGCCTCACAATGAGCCTGTGTTGCCTCTATAACTTTCTTTTGTACAACAAGTGCTTCGGATACCATCTTGTTACAAGTATCTGTCACATTCTCCAGTATTATTTCCAAAGCTGTCAAATAAAAAAATAAACATCAAGATGTAAATATATATCATAGTCAGTGTTCATTAGGCCATGCAAAGTTAATTACTTGGTTCTCAGGCCCTTTTTTGTCAAAATTGATGAGGGAGGGCGGTATTTTTTTTTATCCTTTTACTGCTGTAAAAAGTGATGAGGGAGGCATTTTTTCTTCTTTTTTTTTGTGAAAAATATGGCAATGTATAAATCTTTTCATTACTTTATTGAAAATTTCAATTTTATTTCTAACGATGGTGGCAGAAACATCACAAGTGGTTAATTTTTATGGAAACGTCCAATCCGCTGGTCCCAACTTACCATTTTTTATCTCTGTAAACAATTCCAATAAGGTACAAGCTTCGGAGAAGCCCCCTATTATGTTTCCTGGTAAAACTGGCAAACATTTGTGCCGAATTTGCACAGAAACGATTGACATTTTGTTTAAATGTCAAACGGAAACACGTTTTTTATTTATACATTGTCATAACGATGCTTTAAATCTCATTTAAGCATGATGCGTTTTAAAGCGTTTCACCGACTACGCGATATAAGAGAAAAACGGATGCGGTTGTTTTTTCCGTACGGACAGCGCTACCACATTCAAACATTTTTTTTTTACTATTTTTGCAAAAAAAATCGGCAATGCGGCGACGAATTTCCACATGCGGGCGGGCCTGAGAACAAAGAAATTAACTTTGTATGGCCTTACATAATTTTACGAGTTGTACTGGATACAACCTTATGTGATAAAGTTTGTCAGTGACTTGCGACAGGTCGTTGGTTTTCTCCAAGTACTCTGGTTTCCTCCACCAATAAAATTGACTGCCACAATATAACTGAAATATTGTTGAAAGTGGCATTAAATCAACAAACCATAATTTTACTTGCATATATGGGTCATGAACCTCTTTGGCCTAAAAGGGGTAATTTTAAACAAATGAAAGATCAGATCTTTTGTGTTCTTTTGAATGGTATGTAAGGTACAAAAACGAGCCTAACCATTTTATTACATATCCTCTTATATTGAAAGTTTATAATATCAGATCAAGAACATTTTAAATGGTATGAGTTGACGTCATCATGGAACAAGCCAATAATTGTCCTAGTTTGTGTATGTCCTGTCTCGTCCAGCAATACCCTTCTTGTAATCTCAATTTAAACACTTGAATATAAATTTGCAGTTTTATGTATTATTTAGAATCAAGGTAAACCAAAGGCTAGTGAACATACAGAAGTAAACAATTCTTTATTCAGGGTCTAACTACACTGCTCCAATGAAAACTTTTTGTTGCGGGACATGACAACACAAACAAAAGAAAGGGCCATATAAAGAGCATTTCTACCATGTAAAAAAACCATGATGACGATGAATATAAACTTATGCCAATATCTAAAATATAAAATTAATAACATTTTCCTTTAATCAATAATAAAAAAAATATCAACATTGATACTCAATTTAGTGTGCATGACATGTTTTTAAAATAACCATATCACGTATGCTTAATATCAAAAGATTGGAAAGCCAAATAATTTAAAAGTGTTTGGGAGCAATAAAATCAAAGAACATTTTATTAAATAATAAATAATCTTTAAATTTACAATGAGAATTTTAGCTTCAGTTTATATTGCAATATTCCTACTTTTTATACAACATATGTAGGTAGTAGGGAAATATAAAGTTTTCATTCATGAATGGTTTCCTGATTTGGCAGTTTATATAGACAATATACGTATATTGCCTGAAAATATAAAATTTGTACGAAATTTAGAAATGGATAGAACAGCATGCCTTAGGCGACCTTTCCTATCTTGTTTCGAAGCCAGTGCAAATAAATTTAATATCTACTGACAATGTCAATGTACATATATTGTATTTATCCTTGAAGATCAAAAAGCCCAAAACAACTGCCAAATTGTCAGATAAGCGTCGTTCTAATTGTTTTAATGGTGTCCTGTGTGAAGCCTGCGTTTATACTGATATCATATCATTGCTCAACATGAATCGAGCACCAGAAAAACTATACTTTAGTCAGTGACTGTAGTGTATATAACAAAAATGTATCCAGTGAATGCAATTTGACTGCTGAAATAGAACCAGTGCAGGATAAACCTTTAAAACTTGATAACACATGTATGGTCCTACCAGCATTTTCAGCTGCCTCCTCTGCCTCTTTACGTTTCAATCTTTCCTCTATTTCTTCTTTTTGTCTCTGTTTCTCAGTCTTCACTGGAGCAGGAGGTGTAGGTATTGGTGCTGGTGAGTCTTCAACCTTTGAAACAAAATGAGTGACTGATTGATTGTTGATTAATGCACATCAGTTTTTTTTTTGCTATATTATGATGAAAACATGTTACTTTTCAATGAGATGATGATGTCTCACTCTGGTTTGTACTAGACCAAAATGCATTGCTTGATTTTTATTGTGCTGGCTGACTGAAATAACAGTCTGCTGCTAGACAGGTCACTCCACTCAAGACACATTATCCTGATTCTGACCCAACCAGTCTTTCATCTTACTCTTTAATGATGTGGTGGAACAAATTTAGTTTGGTGAAGTTGAGATGTAAGATACCTAAGATAATCTGCTAAAACCAAATGAAAACTTTTTTGTGACAAAGTTATCTTGTTTTAGTCAGTTACTCACATTTATTATAAGAAAGGTCTTTGTTATTCTTCAAACCTTGTTTGATATATTTACAGCACTTATACCCTGAATCTTTTCTAAGAACATTGGAGGCTCCTGAATTTTCACTTCAGGAACACACATATAGCCCCTTAGCTTTGAAAACTGCTGATAGCAAAAGGTCATATAACAAGAAACCAGAAAAGCTAATATCAAGCTTCAAATAGTACCTACCTTTTCTTTTTTAACAACCTTTGGCAATTTACTTTCTGCTATAACTTTATCTTTATTTACTGCTATTATTGGTGTTGGTTCTCCCTTTGGCCTGTAACAGACCACATTTAAATTAATTCTTCCCAAATATAAAAAAGCATCATCTCCATATAAATACATATCACTTAATTTTTCCCCGAGTCATATTTCTACTATTAATAAACCATTTTATTTCTCTTCAATACAGGGTAAACAACAGCTTAGTACAAACTATCAACAATAGCATATCTACATTGTACTTCAAACTTGTAAACATTCAGTCATTTCAGTTTCTACATAATAACATTATAAAATATTAAATAATTTCGAAATACATTTCTCATCTTTTCAGTCCCAAAGTTATTTCGTCTTCCGACATCTGCTTCCATTAGCCCTTTAAATTATTATTTGTTTCTGAGAAATTACTATAGCAAATGGAACCAAGCATAACAGAATCACTACTTGGATGGTTCTCAACATTAGTTATGAGCCCCAGGCCAGGTGGTGCTTGGAAAAAATTACCAGCCAATGGGGATGTTATTGTGTCTTCACCAATTCCATAGTTTTTATTTATTCATTTAGCAAAAGAGCTTCTGGTTAAATGAAATGTTCAGGAAAATAGTTACTTGAGTATAATTAATGCTGTTAAAAAATGTGCAGGTTTGTTGACGGAGTGAGGAAGCAAGTAAACAAACCAAACAAACAACAAGTGACAAAAGTAAACAACCAGGACCTATTTTTATACCCTAAGTTGTTTTCGTTTATTAAATTTTTTCAGGTTTTTAAATGAGAACCTGTGACTGTAAACAGTAAGCTAATAAAAAGTATGCTATTGTAAACTAAACAAAAGTGTGTATACTGTGTTTTACCTTTATGCTCTTTTTACAGTAGCTGTAACCATATGAATTAATTGGTGGGATACTGGTCAAAATGTTGAAAGCAGAGACACTAAAAACTATTAATGCTAACATTGGTTTAAATTTGCATAGTACTTTCTGTGGGTCAGGTAAGCTAAACCTGAGGTAATGTTTTATGGGACCACACATACATGAATCAGAGTACCCGAACTTGTTACAAGAGATTTCCATATGGTTCAATCTACAACAGTAAACAAGCAAAGCTGATATTGAGGACAGCAGGACTTACTTTGGAAGTTCCATGACATTTGGTGATGGTAGATTCTGAAAAATTGTTTCAAAAATATCTTTGCTGTATGGCACATTGTCTTCAATTTGTTTCCTAAAGCTTGGATCATACCATGCATAGCCAACAACACCTCCTGCAGTCACTGTCGTCAGTCCTAAAACTTTCCATAAAACTCCAGATTTCCTGCAAAAAATTGAAGCATTTATATGCATGATGAGCATGAGTTATCAAATAGAAATTTAAAGCAACATAATTTCAAACTTACCCCTGTACAGTTGAACTTAATGATAGAAATCATTCACTTTCTAACAGGTATTGCATTAATGAAAATATTTCATTTATTCAATTGCCAATTGAAATTAGTAAGCACAACAATTGGTTTATTACATGTGAGCAGACCATTACATATTGGTTGATAGTTGATACAATTGATATTTATATATTTATCAATAGTCATGGATAGCAGGCATTTAATGAAGAATATAGATATATTTCAATCACTATATTGTTACAAAACATGTCAGAAAAGCACTTAGAAGACAACAAACCAGGTTTTCTAGCTTTATCATTGCTTATAACGGTAGTAAAAGTTTCATTGAATAGTACTAGATACAGCTTGTACCAAAAACTTAACACTGAACCAGTAGTACAAATCCTGGTAGTGTGTGACAAGTTTTACTCAAATAAATTTATTTGAAAATAGCTTTATTGTTCAGTCTTCAAAATTAGACTTTCAAATTTACTGTCCCGAAAACTTCAAAATTAGAATATTTATATAGATTCTATTGAAAAAATATGGCAAAAGTCACTGTTCCGAATCAATTTTCACTGGCCGTGGGCCACCAGACCACTGCTAAAGTTGATGACTGAAATTTTAAATCAAGTAATCATGTTTCTTAAATACTGTACTTTGGTGTTGGTGGAGGAGGGCCTAGAATTGGTGGAGTTACAGTAAGAGGTGGTTTTGCTGCCGGTGGTGGGGCCTCTGTTGATCTGCATCTTCTTACATTGATCTGAAAATAATGCAAAGAAGTTAAATTTCAGCATAAAAATCACATTAAAATGCAGTTTACACAATAAATCGTGGGTTTTGTTCCCAATCAAGACAAAACAATGACTATAATATTGGTATTTGTTCCTTCTCCACTAAGTACATAGCATTAAGGAGTAAGAGCATAGACTGGTTGGCTCAGAATTAGAATTTCTATTTATACATTGTATATACATGCAGTATAATAAATGCAAAACATATTTTTATTTCACAAATGTACGTATACATTTGTATGTATGTTACTTGTAACTACCGGGGTAATTTAATTCTTGAATACTTATCTCCTTTAGTATGTATATACACTTATTGACTGGGTATGATGGAAATAGCACTTTTATTGTCCCCTAGGTACCAACTATTGTCCGAGGCAACGCTGAGGACAATAGTTGGTACAGAGGGGACAATAAAAGTGCTATTACCCGAATATCAAGTCTATAAGTGTTTTATTATACTGAACAACTCAGTCAACTGTGCAATTCAAAATTCTAAATGTAGGCCCTTTTCTGGTGGATTTCTAGTCTACTTTTTTAAATTTATTAGTGGTTTGAAATCTGACAATCAAGTTTACAGTAAAATATTTTTTGTGGATCTAGTCTACAAAATTTCTCAATAATATATGTAGTTATTTCTTTGAACCTTTGCAAGCAGAGAGATTTACGATCTTCACTTGAGCTTGCTGGGTAGGGATTTAATCTCGTTGAGATTAGGCTTCCGAAGAAATTTTCTGTCTGTAAAGATTATAATGTCGTCACAAGGCCAATCAAAAGTATTCTGGAAATTGCCAATTTGACCCCCGTGCCTTCCGATGTATATTTTGGCATGGACAGATTATGTCAGATCAAGAGCAGGTAATAAAATCTGCAAAAATAATGATAATAGTGGAGGGTAAAATATTCAGGATATAGTGTTCAGGACCAGTGGTGTCAACTACGACCTTAGTATCAGATCAAGATAATAAATATGGGGCAGCCGCGATAGTCTGACACCCCAATAGTCTGACACCCTGATAGTCCGACATTTTATAAACGGTTATTTTAAGCATTAAAAGGGTTAGGGACCGACCATTTAACTTGCAGGGGGGGGGGTATGGTATTTTTTTCGTTCAGAAATTTTGTCGCACAAAGCGCGAATTTTTTTTCTCGAGAATTTAACATTAGGTTATATGACAAAAACTCTGAATCAGATTATTTTTTTTTTCCTCCACCAAAATCATAATATTTCTTTCAGCAACAATGGGAATCAGAATATTTTTTTTTTTAAATAAGCCATAAACCCCCCCCCAAGTTAAATGGTCGGTCCTTTATAGACAGTCTTAATTTTGATGCAATAATAAGCAAGCTGGAATCTAATACAGAAGTTACTATGATCAGTGACTGAGCAATGATATGTTTGATTTTCGGATAGAAAGTGGGTTCATATTACGCTGCATGTTCGTTCTTTTTGCGTTATAAATTTGTTTCATATATGCACGTCCATAACATCACTTCGTCGACTGACGTGATATTCAGAATTTTTTATCCCTCATGTATTAGGACTTTACCACCTCGATTGCCTCGTACTAAAGATGGCATGCTTGCGACAAACTGAAATGCGCACTATACATCACTTGGTTCTGGTGTTTTAAGGTTGATTCCACATAAGAATTCTTTTAAGGGGTCGATTGGACGTTATATAGTGACGTCATTATGTCAGGATATGTGTAGTAATCTATAAAAAAAATATGCTGATATCCCTCAAAGATTTAGTTACCCTTACTCAACCTGTTATTGGTCAAGACCTAAATGCAAGCTTAGAAAAAAGAGGTACCAAAAGGGCGGATCGAGGGGACATTTGCCGATCGTCTACTGCGTAAATTTAGAATTAAAAAACAGTATTATAATGCATACTTTAAGGAACCCATAAATCGGTACACGTAACCATTTGGGCTGTTGACAATTCTCTTTCAATAAATAAAGCATAAAATTAAATGAGGTATATGTGAGATACTTTTATAAGGATCTTTTATCAGAGACAAGGCAACTAATGTTTTCCGAGTGCTTAAATTGTACTCGTAATCACTGGGCGTTCAATAAATGCGTTGAAGACGAGATTTTGGCTGTGACTCTGAAAAGGCATTTCTTTTTCGCATCCCTTGTCATGAATTTCTGGTTAATGGCTTGGAGTTTTTTAAACTGTTGAGAGGCCGAAAAGGGGGTACATATCATATTACCGAAATCTGTCATAAATATACAGAGATGTGGAATAAATGTCTGAGACAACAACCCAACAAAACAGCAAAATACATGACTTCACACAGAGAACATCGAGCAGTCTTCAACATAGTCTTCCGGTTTCTATTTCTAGATAGTAAACAGGATTGCAACGTGACGTCTGTCAAAAATGTTTAAGATTGCTTTTAAAGACATAAGTACCAAAAATAGTGAACTTACCTACTGAACCATACTTTTTGTAATGCCAAAAAATTACTTCATTTATAAAGTAGCTGGAAAAAAATCCTGAAAGGCTATATAAAATTTAACTATGTCGTCTGCACCTCAGACACCTGCTCTACCTGTCATGTGATTGTCATGGTGTCACTTATCGTACTTGTAAACAAAAGAGCTGACTGAAATGTGCCGGTTTCTTATATAAAATGTACGTCAACAGCAGTGCATTTTGGGTTCAGCACTAAAAAAACAACAAAAGTGAACACAATTTTGAAAGTGGTCATTTTCAAACATTCTGTTATCTTATTTAGATGTAGTATGATTTATAGATGGCCAGAACCATGAAATTTTAAAACCAGCCATTTCCGGATTTTAAATTCGTTTCCATCCCGTATATCGGCCCTGTTTTTTACTTTATACGAAAACATATGACGCCATTTTACTGACAGCAGACGTTGCCAGATAATCGAGAGTATATTAAAATTCAGGAATGGCTTTTAAAACAATCTTATGTACAAAGAAATATTTTACTAGCCATTCTTTGAAAATTCCAATCGCCAGATCGGAAAATCGATAATAGGACGAAAAGCCATAACAGTACACGAGGATAAAGAGATAAAAATAGAATTAAAAGCATTTTTGTCAAACAAATACGTACGTAAAAAATCTGGTACCAGTAACAGTAAATATACCTTTTCATGTAAAAATTATCTATTAATGTTGTACTATCGGAGTGTCGGACGAATCCGGGTCCGTTCGCCCTATTACCTGTTCGCCCTGATACCTGTTCGCCCTGGGTCCGTTCGCTCTAAAGGTGGGTCCGTTCGCCCTAATAATTATAACTATGTAGGGTATTAAAAATAATAGAAAAATAAGTGATATTTGATTGATTGCTTATAGATATTAAATTGAGAAATTAAATACAAAAATGTATGCGGCATGCTAAAGTGTACAGTCAATGGACATACAGTCGACTCTCGTTATCTCGAATTCGATGGGACCATGGAAAAAATTCGAGTCAACCGTAGTTCGACTCAAGAGGAGCTATGAGAAATACCGGAAGTGTAGTTTCTTTTAACGACGAAAGGGAGACAACTCGAGCGAAATTTTCACCAGACACACGTGCAACAGTATTATCAGAAGACATTCTGAAAGACATGTTGGAAGTGAAAAAAATTTCCCCTTTTATTACAACTGTTAATTAAGAGTAAAATTTTCTCAAAATTGAGAAATTATACATCTCCTTTAATGTAAATTAATTTCCGACAAGTAATTCAATAGATAAAACACTTCCGTTCGACCGTTGTGTTTTTTTAATAATCATTGATGTATGCCGACCCAAGCGCACTTATTATAAATCGATAATTTTTGATTGTACACTTTTAACATGTGTCATAATACCAAGCCAATTCAAATATTATCACTAATTAATTTGACAGATTATGAAATAAACATGTGAAATAGCCTAAGGTAAAAATGTCAAAGTCAATGATCGGATGTTTCACCTGTGATCCGATTTTAATCCCAAGCTAATACACATGTTTTGACAGGTAAATTCGACTTAACAAATGTAAATAATATGGCTTTCTACATCTCGGGACCAAAACTTTTATTCGACACAACCGAAATTTCGACTCATCCGAATTCGACTCAACAGGAGTCAAATTATATATATTTATACGCAACGAAGTTCGGGACTTCGATAAAAATTCGACTCAACCGGAAATTCGACTCAACCGAGTTCGAGATAACGAGAGCCGACTGTACATATATTCGTCACTCGAATTTACACTATATATTTCATATAAGCACATTGTTAAAAAAAATTATTTTGAAGTCATTTCTAAACAAGTTTTGATAATTTTTGCACTAATAAGCAGAAATATTAAAGATTATTTGTTTATTTTAGCATGATTTTCCATTAGATTTCCTTTATTTTCTTATGATTTAAAGACAATTTTTGTTTTTTGTCGTCAAATTTGCTATATACTGTATTTTAAAAAGTGACCAATACTTATACATTACATGTATATGTCCACGGACTGTTGTTTCGATAATGGGCAAAGTTAAACATTTCAGTCCTTGGAATAAGTGAAGCAGGTAACATGGATTAGTGAATCCACAGAGTCTGTAGAAAATGTAGGATATTAAAAATAATCGGTATGCTAAAGTGTATCTATCTATCTATAAATTTCAAACAAAATACGTAATAATTGCTTGAAAATAAATAACTTTAATTAATTTCCATATTTTTTCATATCATTACTTCTATATTTTAAATTAAAATATCCATTAGGCCATACAAAGTTAATTTCTTGGTTCTCAGGCCCGCCCGCATGTGGAAATTCGTCGCCGCATTGCCGATTTTTTTGCAAAAATATTTTTAACAAAAATTTAAATGCGGTAGCACTGTCCGTACGGAAAAAACAACCGCATCCGTTTTCCTCTTATATCGTGTGGTCGGTGAAACGCATCATGCTTAAATGAGATTTAAAGCATCGTTATGACAATGTATAAATAAAAAACGTGTTTCCGTTTGACATTTAGACAAAATGTCAATCGTTTCTGTGCAAATTCGGCACAAATGTTTGCCAGTTTTACCAGGAAACATAATAGGGGGCTTCTCCGAAACTTATTGGAATTGTTTACGGAGATAAAAAAAAATGGTACCTTGGGACCAGCGGATTGGACGTTTCCATCAAAATTAACCACTTGTGATGTTTCTGCGACCATCGGAAGAAATAAAATTGAAATTTTCAATAAAGTAATGAAAAGATTTATACATTGCCATATTTTTCACAAAAAAAAAGAAGAAAAAATGCCTCCCTCATCACTTTTTACAGCAGTAAAAGGATAAAAAAAAATGCCGCCCTCCCTCATCAATTTTGACAAAAAAGGGCCTGAGAACCAAGTAATTAACTTTGCATGGCCTTATGTTCATTAAAATACGTTTTAATAATCAGGGCGAACGGACCCACTTGTAGGGCGAATGGACCCAGGGCGAACGGACCCGATACCGTGTCGGACTAATGGGGTGTCGGACTATCGGGGCGACCTCATAAATATATCTATTGACTTTTTTTTTTCTTTTTCATTTTATTTTTTTCTTATTTCAATTCAAACTGACTGTGGACGTGAGCCGGTGTTGTCGTTTGGAATAACAAACTTTTACTGCAATGACAACATCATAACAACATGATGGATATTGTCACGAAGAGGACGGTTTAAAATTTCACAGCAAGCCACCCAAATAATGTTTACCCTTAATTTTGAGGAGACGTTTGACGTTGTCCTCCACATTTCAGCTTTTCACAGGATAAGAAATAAGCATCCGGCGACCTTCAAAATTAGGGAATAATGAGTTAGGGAAGGGAACACAGAATTCGGGCTGGAAAGATTGTCATTCGAGACCTTTCGGAATTATCCCCTGTGCGAAGCATGAGTTATTTATTTTAATCAGAATCCCCGAATTCGGTAAAAAAATGCATTCTACACTAAATATTTCATTATATATTTCATTTCAAATCATGCTATTAAAAAATATAGGCAATTTATTTTCTTACTGGATTTTAATGAAATTTTCAGCATTAATTTTGAGATTTGGGTCTTGAAGTATAGGAAAGAACGGAGATCAATCGAATGGAAAATCATCTGCCATCAATATTTTCCGTTTCCTTCCCCTGATTTTATCGGGCTGACAATACTGGAAAATGGCTGCGCCCATTACAAAAATATCTGGTAAAATTATTTTTCTGATTTCACAATTTTTATTGGTTTATCTTTTCATGGACGGTTTGCACAATCGTAAAGTCGAGAATATAAGACTTCCCTAACTCATATAAAGCTCCAAGATGACCTGGAACAACTACAGAAGTGGGAAAGAGACTGGCTCATGGAGTTCCATCCCAAGAAGTGCCATGTAAATGTAATTAACATCACTAGCAAGAGAAATATCATCAGCCACAAGTATAATATCCATGACCATACCCTCGAAGTAGTAGACTCTGCAAAGTATTTAGGGCTAAACATACACAAGAGCCTGAAGTGGAACGACCATATCAATCAGATGACTAAAAAGCAAAACAGCACCTTAGACTTTTTGCAGCACAACCTCCATCATTGACCGAGACCAACCAAGTCACTGTGCTATCTGACACTGATACGACCACTAACAGAGTATTCAGCAGTCATATGGGATCATCAGAGAACATCAGAAAACTGGAGATGATCCAACGTAGAGCTGCCCAGATGGTCTATGCTGACTACCAAACAACCAGCAGTGTTTCAACTATGCTGAATCAACTCCAATGGACAACCCTACAAGAACGCAGGGCCCAAGCGAAAGTGTGTATGATGTACCGTGTTCTGAACCAGATGATCGATATTCCATCTCAGATCCTGGTACCTACCATCTCACCCAGAGGCAATAACATAACTTTCCTGGTGCCATACGCAAGGACCCTCATCTATCAGAAATCCTTCTTCCCGGATGGCATTCGTATCTGGAAGTAGTCTAAGCTCCCTCTATCGACTGCTTAAAGTCCCAGATCCAGGCCACCACCATCAGACACTGACTAGATCTACTGGATGTTTTTAACCGCACCCTGTATATAAAAAATCACTTCACCTGTAAATAGTTTTCCTTGCACCACATGCGCCAGTACGATAATCCACAACAGTGGCCTGTACTTTATTGGAAGAAGAAGATTTAAAATAGTCTTATATTCTCGACTTTACAATACACAAATAGTATTTTGTCTCAAAACATTTCTAAAAATAAATGCAACTATTCTATAAATAACATAATCAAGAATAAACATACCTGTAGTCTCTTTTGGTACCGATTACATTATTTTTGCATCCTTAGCAAGTGATTAAAAAATGTATTGAAGAAATCAAAACAACGTGAATTGGGATCATATTTTGAACCAATTTAAGCCACCACACTTTTCTTTGAATATCAGGTCTTTCAATATTTTTCAAGTGTATCGCTACTTCACTAGTTACAGGGAGTACTTTTTATTAAAATTTGAACAATTTTCATGAATATCTTAAAATCAGGAGGTACAAAAGTACATTTCAGGTGAGGTAGAAGTAAATGTACCTTGAATATTATTAATGGTTAGGTTGAAAACATCCAGTTTTATCCTTTTGTCCTTCAATTGTACATGTGCTGCCAAGAAAGAGATTCTAAATTTTCCAAGGTCTTTATTAGTTTCTCTGTCAGAAGTTGTGACAATTGTAATGTATATAACTTGGACAATAAGAAAAAATGATTGATTTTGACATACATTTTTATGTACAATGTATTTCTATGGAAAACCATGGTAATATGAAACGAGTACATGAAATTGATAATATATTTCTATTTGTAGGTTTAATTCCAGCTCTGTGTCGAACCTTTTCAGTATGCTGCAGAATACATCAACCTCAACAATCATTAGCATCAGTAATCCCAGTTCGTAACTACAGTATAGCTACACTAAAACCAGTACATTCAAAGTATGTTTAATTTTGTTATTTGTATGACACGTATATTCCCTTTGACAAATATAAATATATAGAACAAAAAAAGTACATGTAATTTGCCTTATGTTTATGTTTCTGAAGTTCTTTTAATGTCCGAGTGGAGCAACATGTTTACCTGCGGACTGTTGCTGCAGTGACCTAGCACTATAAAAATCCAACTAAGAATGTTGACTGTAGTACAATGCGGACATCATTATCATCTCATTGAATGTAAATAAACATTAGAGAATACTGAACGGGCAATCAAAAACAGACAATCCAGAGAAACTGGCAACATACAGCACACAAGACAAAGTAAAACAAAACTAAAACACAACACAATATGTGTTGGACACCACTATGCACAAACTTGTTCTCACCATGGTAAAGCTGAAAAATTGCTCAGTTGGGGTTAAAACAACAATCACTCACTAACTATATATGGGGAAATGTTTTTTTTTTCTCTCTGAAACGACTGAAATATCCATGGAATGTTCCTTTGATGATCCTCTAGAAAATACACATATTTTTGCACCAATTGTAAATCCAAGATGATCCTCTACAAATTTTATATTTTGTCGTGTTGATTTGAAATTACAGAAAAACCACCACAGTAGAAAACATTTAAAAGGAACTAACTGGATAAATATTAAAAAAATATATTATACTATACTTTTAGAAACCATAAAACTGATAGAAAACCGGTTGGCAAATGATTATTGAATAATAAATTGGTAAATACATGTAACTATAACTAAGGTTAGTGAGTGATACATGTACATACTAGTAGACTTCAATTCCCTATAATCAGATTTTTACAATCCCTCTACAGGTTATCATTGTTTTATTGTGAATACCAGACTTTTTGGGAGTGTGGACCCTTTCACTTTTTTGTGGTTGTCTGAAAACCATTACAATTGAAGGGGGCATCAGGGTTCCAACGAATGGCGGTATTTTAAGTATAATGGTAGGAGGTAGACAGCCACCCAGGCCTTTCTTTCCCTGTACAGTAGAAATAATAGCTGATTGTAAACAAATTTCTTTGAAATTTCTTCGACATTTTACAGTATCCTTTTCTTTTTTAACAGGCCAGTTTTACAAACATACAGCCCATTAGTGCAGACAGTGAGAACAAGAATGCATTGGGATTGGCTTACGATTAAATGTAATAAAACAGAAGGCAAACCAGAGTCTAACCAAGATGTTTTAAAAAGATTCAAAAGACTTAATTCAGGCCTGTGGATAAGGACAAGAGCTGGCAGGAAAAAAAAGTTGTGGACCAAATCTTCCCAGCAAAAATACCGGCTTCGGCAACATGTATTTTGTAACACACAACAATCAAATCTTCTTGATAAAATGGTAACAAAGGAATGGAAAAAGAAAACATATTTTGTAGATGATCCATATGAACCATATCAGAAGAGAACAGGGATGCAGCATAAAGGACTGGACATTAAAAAGCCAAGATTTATACCATGATTCTTATGCTTCTCAAAAAATAATTTAAGGGGGGAGGGGGGTGGGGAGAGCATCCAAAACAATTGACTTCCTGAAGATGACACACTTCTGTAACACCATTCTTATATCATGTGCATGGTGTGATCTCTTGCTTTAATAAAATGCATGTCAGATTGGATTTTTACCATAATGGTTTTTTTTTATCTTTTTATACATGTAGTTATTCTGCATTTGATACAGGACACTGACCATATATACACATTTGACTTGCTCTTAGTGGTCTTGTGGTCTTTCATTTGTTCTTCTTATTTTTGACAGGTTTTAGGTAAAAAAGAAATACTGCTAAGACTCTGCTACATTTGTACATGTATGCAGCCAGGTCACGTGATGCTTCTATTTTAAGAGATGTTTAACGAGGCATTGCATGGATCATTCTGATGCTATATCAACATACCAGAAGGAAACCACCAACCTGTCACAAGTCACTGATAAATTTGATCAGTGACTTATGACAGGTCTTGTGGTTTCCTCCAACAATAAAACTGACTGCCACGAGTACCTGAAATATTGGTGGAAGTAGCATTTAAAGCACACAAAAAACCCAAACAAAACCAATCAGTATCTTAAAGGCAACTCATGTCATATGAATAAAGTAAGTTCTTCAAGTATGGTACTTGAAAGTGGTGTTAAACACCACAAACCCAAGCCTTATATCAATATGAGTTACAAAGTTTAATTTGGTTTACTGATACAGTAGGGTCATCTGAGCTGTTATTATCACTTTGCCTCAATTGCTATCTGTTGTCCCCATCAATGAAGTTTTGCATTTCAATCCAATTTTTCAAAACCAATGAGCCAATGATTGAAGGTAAACTTGATAGAAAATGTTTGATGTTGTGCACCTCTACAAAGTTTATGTTTTTTGTGGGAATAATGAATCAGAAATTCAACATGGCAGGGCAAATAATTTTATTGACTAAGATGTAAAAAAAAAAAAAAAAAAAAAATTGTCAAAAGACAGTGGGCAGATATTATTGTGATATTGTAGTGATGTTCATTAGATAATTCTGTAATAATTTTAATAATTTGTTGCCATGAAAAAAACCAAGATAGCTGTTTGATGTATTAACATAAATTAGTAAAACAAATTAATAAATTTTATTTTCCAAAAATTATGCTGTCGTATTATTATGCTTTGGGTCTGTCATTGTTGATGTCATGTCGTTCGTTTGCAGACAATAGTTTTTGTGTAATAACTTCTTGTCTACCGATCCCTTTTAATGACCCTTGCCTCAGGCCAAAGATTGGTGGGATTGATTTCGAAAATTCTTGTCCATCCCATTTTCAAACAAATGGACACAAGGTTACAAAATGGATGTTTCCAGCTCACCTGGTCAAAGGCCAATGTGAGCCTTTTCCATCATTTTACGTTCGTCCTCAGTCTGTTATCTGTCATCCGTTAGCTTTCACATTTGATCTTATTCTGCGAAACTGCTCAGCAAAATAGAACCAAACTTGGCAGTGAGAAGATTCAGAGAAGATATTTGGAAAAGAAGATTCAGCTTTGTACAAATTAGGATGATCCTTCATAGGGAGGGACTATTATTCGGCCTAAAAGAGTAAAATTAATTAAATCTTTAAAAAAATGGTCTTCTCAAGATCCATCAAAAGAAATATTACAATATTTACTGTGCAGCATCATTATAAATATAGATATTGTACAAATGAGAGTCCCAGGGTCTGAGACCTGAACCCTGGTGTACAAAGTTTAATATGGGGGAAATTAAAAAATGATTTTCAGAAGTATAAATGACACAAATCTTCATTTTGATGCACATATTCAAGCTAGCACAAATGACGTCCCCAGAGGAACAAATTTTAAGACAGAATTCTCAAGAAATAGGAATGGTAATGTAATTGTATTTAATTGGCCATGAAATATCCTTTTCAAATGGAGATTCAATCTAGTACAAAAACGGTACCAGGGTCTATGGTTTCCGAGAAATAGGGTCTAAAGTTTAACATGTGCATAATGTACAAACTAGGAAAAGGGAAGTACTTTTTTTTTGTCTCAGGACCCAGTTTATTATTATTTTGTGTCAGTGTTTGACATTGAAGAGTGTCATGTAAAAGAATTACACCACTATGACCTTGACCTTCAATGTCAAGTTCAAATAAGTTATTTTATACCTGGTGTGAGACTGATATATTGTCCAGGCCCAACCTTTATTGTGTATTGCACTAGCCTCATTTTATTTACGTCTGCTATAAGAGAGCACAATTAGAGCCCATTGGAATGACAAACGTATGTTTAAAAACATGGAGACAAGACGCAACCAATGATCTGTCAATTTCAGAGCATTTTATGTAAGAATCTCAGAGTTTTCCTTTTCTCACAAATTAAGGTTTGTCTCTACTCAAAACGAAATACTGATACATGCATATATTCTAATCATTTTTACTGAAGAAATAAAGTTGAACAAAGTCCTTTAACCGATTCTTAAGATTAATGTGAGGGATGTTGTATAAATTTTATGTTTTGCTTGTATATACATACCATAGTCGGTTTTCAGAACTTCATTTGGCTCATATTCTGTATCTGTATATGTACAGTGCAGGAACGCAGTTCGTTATCTTAGCACCGGAAGGAGAGCTTAGTAGCACTGCTGGAGGGCTGTCACGAAGCCCTCTGCTGACTTGGCATGCACAACACTATCTTCCAATTATACATTGTATGTGCCGTTTTTAAATAAAATTTACTAGCTTAAAAAATGGTAGAGAAGTCTAATATCTGGGGCGGATCCAGGATTTCAAGTTGGGGGGTGGGCGCACTTAAAAATTTTGTTGGTGTATTTCGTGTAAAAAATCATATTTTTTCCAATTTTAGGGGGGCGCCCCTCCCCCCCTGGATCTGCCCCTGAATATTTTAATACATTTTCACAAAGTAGAGAGACATGGATTTATGGACTCTATCATTTTTGATGATCGAGGCCTGCATGATTGGTCTCACTTCTTTAGTCGCAGGTCACAGTATACAGTTAAAGACCGGTTGTCAGGGAACTAGCAAGTTTATTGTCCCCCGAAACACAAACTATTTCCCGACGCGAAGCGGAGGGAAATAGTTTGTGTTTCGGGGGACAACAAACTTGCTACTTCCCGAAATAACCGGTTTTTAACGGTTTTATTATACTTGAACAATTGAAGAACAACAATAAAAGGTTTTTTTCTCTGTGATATGATTATTTCTAGGTTATTAATCTCATACTGATGAAGAACAGCAAAATAAGGCATATTACCTCAATATTGTGTTTATTGTTGTGTCACTTCAGATTTTTATCACTTAGCACTAATTAAAGTGTAATGAAATAAACAACAAATATATGTTTTACCAGTAATATTAAACAAATTCAACAACCATAACAACTGAAATTTTCAATAATTTCAAGGATTTAAAAAAACAAAAAACGGGAAATATGAACGTCCAAAATTGCGGATAGGGAAATAGTCTTAGGGAAATAGTTCACTTCCGGGGAAATAGTCTTTTAGGGGAAATTAGCAAATATATGACTGTTAATTTATATAATAAAAATACTGTAAAAGTATAATAATAGTACTAAAAATTACCTCTGAAGGCTAGATTAGACTGCTGATAGCACAATTAAATAGATTTTAAATCTTTGGAAAGATGTTTCGTGAAGGCAGTGTCTATTCTTACAACAATTTTCAACGAATTGTTGTAAGAATCCTATAGCCGTGAATCTTATTCTTACAACAAATAATATTACGGATTAGATAATGAGAAACAAATAATTATTACCCGTAGTTTAAATTGGTTGTAAGAATAGCCTCTAGAGCCTATTCTTACAACAAAGAAGATAATGTTGTAATTAATCATATATATTTATTGTATTATATAGATCTATATAGATGTCCGTTTATATAATTGAACACAGTTCTTTTCCTCATATTCTTGAATTGAATTTTGTAATTCGTTAAAAGATATGAAGAGTTTGTCTTTGAAAGCACTATCCATTATGTCTCTATATATGTTTTCGTATTATTACAATACGTCCATTCTACAAATTAAATGTACTATCTTTTTTGTGATTAAGTATGACATGATATGTGAGTATTGTTCAACTAGACATGACTAAAAACCAATTACCCTTTCTCTTTATTATTGAAATAAAACAAAATCCAACTAACTTATTTAATTATTTTATTCATAAATCATATAAAAATACGTCTATTATAAGGCTGTAATCATAAAATAATAATTTATATGAAAAAAGTTACAAATCATAAAACCCAATGCAACTATATATGATGGCTATTTTAAATAAAAATTCGTTTCCTCATTGAATGGATTCCGTAATATCATTTGTTGTAAGAATAAGATTTGTGGCTATTCTTACAACAATTTGTTGAAAATTGTTGTAAGAATAGACACTGCCTTTCGTGAAACATTTGGATGAAAGGCTAGATAAAACAATAGATGTTAAATATATGGCTGGCCCAGCAATATATGGACACTAGTGTAATTTTGGTTTCCACTACAAGAAAGTAGATAAATAGATTTGATATAGGAATGTTCGCCAATCTTATTAGTGATGTCATATTCACTAATTTGCATGTCATTAAACAAATAATTGGTTGGCAGTAAAACAATAAAGTAATTGACATGAAAGTCAGCAATTTTTAAACTTTTATAACTTTTTTATTTCCAAACCAATGTTTGTTCTGTTAATTGTTTTAGAGACTTAAGAAAATTCGTATTTTTCTGTCAGTTTACATTTTTTTATTTTGATATGATAAATTCATAATTCTAATATGAAATAATGCATTTTTACGCTTTAAAACTAAATAAAACAAGATTGAATTTCCAATCGTTTTATTCTGAATATTTTTATCAAACCTTCGATGTGAATTAATTATTGCTAAATAATTTTAATATGTACAATTATGATCTGCCGATTGTAAACACAGTGAACTCTTTTCAACTCGTATGTGTGTAACGGTCATTACTGAATAACAACATGAACTCTGTCTGTCAATCGACTGGAGAATTAGTGTATACTGATCTACTAAATTCCCCTGCACAAATACCAGAAACATTTTCTAATAACATTATAAATANTAATGACAATTTAAAGTTGAGCCTTCATTGAAAGACAATAGAAATTTTTGATTTCCTGCCAACCACACAGGTAAATTCTCAAGCCCGTGACATCACGGCGAACATCCCTATTAACTTATTATAATGATTGTCGATCGGATTTCTACCTTTATCCGCATTGTCATCGGTTCTTTTGTATATATATTTTTCTTGCATGACAAATCAATTATACATCATTACACACTGAAATAAAAAAAAAGATAATGATAACTATTCTAATATGACGTCCTTCAAACGCTTTGAGTCCAAACCCGTGGTAAAAATAATATATACCTACACCCATTGTAATTTATGACGTCATCGACAATTTATAACGATATTTTACCAATTTTTACATATTAGAATCGAAATAATTCATGGAAGCCATATGTATATATTGTTTTTACCACGGGTAGGCCCTTTATGTCAGCTTTTTAACCCTCGCTAACGCCCGGGGTAAAACTTCGTGACATAAAGGGCCTACCCGTGATAAAAACAATATATACATATGGCTTCCATGAATTACTTCTTAAACATAACACGGACTTTTTCTATCCTTTCAACTCGGGGTTTACTAGATTTATAAAAATCGGTATTAATGTGCATGTGTGGAACATTTCCTAGTCAAAGTGATAACTCTCAACACACAAAATGAAAGACATATATTATAATGCTCAGCGGTTGTTAACTTTTTTTCATTGACGATGAAATGAACAACTTTATGTTTTTATAAGTAACACACTAGAAGAACTTACTAATTTATTCATATGATACTAGTTGCCTCTAAGATACTGAATAAGAACCACACATGATGTATTTGCATACTCTCCATTCAGGAGCGTTGGAGCGTGACCATCCTTCATTTGTTAAGGGACCGACCATTTAACTTGCAGGGAGGTGGTATGGGGGTTTTTATTCGGACAACACGAGAGTTAGAATATTTAATTTTTTTTTATCGCGCGTAGCGCGAAATTTTTTCCCAGAATTTAACATTAGGTTATATGACAAAAACTCTGAATCAGATTATTTTTTTTCCTCCACCAAAATCAGAATATTTTGTTCAGCAACATTGGTAATCAGAATATTTTTTTTAGAAAAAAAACCATACCCCCCCCCCCCCGGAAGTTAAATGGTAAATGGTCCGTCCCTAATATAAACTGTTATCCCCACTCACGTAAGTTCTGATAATTGGATGACCGATAACCACTGTTCAACCACCTATGTTGATTCCAATGGACTCTTTAATTTCTCTCATATACATATACATTTACATATGGAATAATATGAAAACAAATACCACAGTCAGAACGTTTCAAAATCTTAATATTATAGCACAATCTTTGAAAAGAAGCAAAAATTGATACCTATAATGAGGGGGTGGACAGGGGGTAGACAGTTCCCACTTCCCTCCCCCTATCTCCAACTTCCCTCCCCCTGCATCCCACTTCCCTTCCCCTAGATCCCACTTCCCTCCCTCTTCTATTTCTTCCCTCCCTAATTTCCCTGAATATTTTCAAATAGTGATTCATTCGAAGATAACGTGTAGTTGATCGTATTTATGATCAGTTTTACATTGTTATAACGGACTGATCTCAAATGGTTGACTACCGCCGCCGATTTTGACCACTTTAGAACTTTTTTTCATATTATTTAAAATATATCCCACCCTATATGTACATGTTCCCGCTTCAAAATATCCCGGTTCCCGACCCCTTTTCTCCAGCTTCCCGCACCCCCAACTCTCACTTCCCTCCCCCCTTACTCTCGGGTCCCCCCTGTCCACCGCCTCTATAATATGAGCACTCGCTCTCCTGGCCCAATAAAAAGTTGATCCGTGTTAAGCTAGTTTTATGGTCCCAAGCCTTCGTAATTCCATATTAGTGAAATGATGCGGTCATGCAAGTGTCTACAACATGTGAGTAAAATGCCGATACTCTCTACGTGAGCAGCGTTGGTGTCGTGATCAGCGAGTCATAATCTTAAACTTTATACATGTGTACATACAAATAATTTTATTTTTCAATGAAGACGCCCTTAAGTTACAGACAAAAACATCAACACACATCATAGAACAATAGTGGAAATTGCAGCCTTTTATTTTGTTTTTACCAATGGATCTTGATAAAATGCGTTTTTTAGTATAAGTTCATCTTAGCTGTTTTTATCCGTCGCCAATTTGTTACTCGACTATATAGTACCTGCCTCGACCCAGGGTTGATAACTCTAGTTGGTTGAAAAAGGTCAGACTCGATGGATTTGATTGAATTTCGAGTCAAAACCTTTACCAATTCTATTTAAGCGAGTTGGACCATATTGGAAATAGACCTACATATATGTATAATATTTGGTTGTATTTAAACAACGTGTTTGCAGAAAACATATATTAATATCAGTTGATTGATTAGTGTTTAACGTCAACTTTAGCGGTATTGCAGCTATATCGTGGCCTGAACCGATTTTATATTAACTAAAAGACACCATCAAGAACCTTAGAAATAAAACAAACGGTATTCATATCGGCAACATTAATCGAGGACCCTAGTTTTATTTGCAAGCAATAATTTTTAAGTGTCCTCGCCATGGTTCAATCCGCAATTCATTCGTTCATACGACATCTTTTATATATTTATGTACATTAAAGTATCGAATTTCGAGATAAATTATTGTTTATTCTACCTGATGAATTTAACTCGGTGAAGTTTAAATAAAATGTATTCCACTTTTAAAGTTCTAACAATCAAAATATTGGGTCTTTTAAATCCGTATAATCAATAGGGGAATAATTGTTATCTTTGTAACACAGGGCAATACACATATATCATGTTAGTACTAGTTGAATAAAGTATACACCCGGTGTAAACAAACCCCGATATCTTACAAACCGACCATGCACAATATCAGTACAAGTAAATCTTTTATTTTTTAGGATTAATCCGTTTATAAAATATCTGTTACAAGTAATTTAATTATGAAATAGCAATATCGTATTGCCTACATTCTCGTAACACAGTTTACTTTATAAAAAATGGATTTTTCAAAGTTTAGAACAACGGGTGATTTATCCGACATAACAGTTATTATTGAAGGAGAAGAGTTTAAACTGCACAAGTTTCCACTATATGCGAAGTCGGATTTTTTCTGCAAACTTGCGAAAAACACGTCTAATGAATCGGGAAGAGTAGAGCTTACCGATTTCCCAGGTGGACGAGCAGTTTTTGGGCTTGTTGCTGACTTTTGCTACAACATGAAGATTGAAACTACTAAGGACAACATTGTTGCCCTAAGGTGTGCTGCAGAGCTTTTACAAATGTCGGGCACAGCGAATCTAATTGAAATCAGTGATAAATTCATTCAAGATACAATAACATCAGCTAAGATGAGCCGTTCAGGCAATATTGTTGCCTCGATGATTAAATCTTGTGTTTCAATGAGTTCTCTGGCAGAGTCTTGTGGCATTATAGCTTCGTGCACTGATGCACTTGTTGAGTGTTGGTTGAAACCAGCTACAAAATTTAGCTCGCCCACAAGTGTAAAGAAACATGAAGAAGACAAGTCTATCAATTCATTACTAGCGATTCCTTTTGACTGGTTTTTGAAACTGTTTACAACCGCTCGGGATCGTAGAGTGAGACATTCGCATTTGACTGAGTTAATGATTCAATATATAAGCTATACCATTGAACAAGACGAAACATGCCAACAAAAGGAAAAAGACAAACCAGGCTGTGACAAAGAATCTGTAAAAAGTCCACGGTATAAAACTGTCAAATCAGCATTGGACACGGGACATGTGATTGATTCCATTGTCTTGGAAATACCAGAAGATGCTCTGTATGATGATTCTGTCACAATGGACTGGATTACAAAAGTCCTTCGTGTAGCTACCAACAATGGCTGTGCATGTCGTCGTCTGTTGGTGAAAGCCGCTGGAGAAATGATGAACAGGCTTTCAGCAGAGGATTTATGTATTGTATCTCCATCTCTTTTGCATGATATTGTGTTAGAAACATGCAGTGAAAACAGTCAAGCAGAGAAAGCTTCAAATATTGTGAATACATATATGTCCGAGATGGTACGAAAGGGGGTCTTGACTGCCGAAACATATAAACTTTTGTCGACAGCTTTACCATCAGATGCCAGAACAAATCAAGACCACATGTACAAAATTCTGGAGTATGTTTTGTCTTCGGGTGAGCATTAACCATCTTTTGTTCCTCATATCCATTTCCATAAAATACTTAATTTCGACTAATTTTCAGGGTAGTAAAAACCTAGATATATTAAATGTAGTAGTGCACACGACACGTTTCTGGTATATAACCGTCATCAGGTACGCTCAAAATCAAAAGATTGGAAAGCCAAACAATTTAAAGTTGTGAGAGCAAGAAACTCGAAGGATAGCCAAAATCGGCTAGGGTAACCTAAGCATGAGGAAGACGAACCTTAGTTTTGATAATAATTACACTATTTAGGAACTGTAAAACAATAATAAATATATCTATGGAATCATGTTAGTGCCGAAACACTGACTATTGAGTGGATGATATACCCTTAACCTACAGAGGTATCGAACCAGTGATCGTAATAAAAACGAAGATATCAAATTTAGTGCGCACGCCATGGGGATATTTCTAACTATTTTTTTAAATGTTTTTATTAATCCAGTATAACAAAGACTACAAAGGACGTTGTCATTTTTTTTTCTTCAAATTACAACGTTTTCCTCATATATTGGAAAGAAGGTCACGGTTTAACCTTGGACTTAAGTACTACATGGCGGTCACCCAAAATTCGAAGACGAAAATCATTCAATCTTTTTCTGTGTCAAAATATATAAAATAAAATAATCCATTAATTCTCTAGTGTCTAGTAAAGCTCTTTATACTGCACTAAATGCAATACAAATTAAAATTAAAATATGTATCTGAAAGTACTCAAATTAGGCATGTCACGTCAGTGCAGTCGTTCACCGTACGATAAACTTGTTGGTGTATATACCTGAAACTAGAGGTGCTTCAGTGCTACCATACATATACTTCCTTTCTTACTAATAAAAGCAATCATCCTATTGCAAGTCTCTGTACTTAATCATTACAAAAATGGTTTGAATTTGAAATTGTAAAAGGTGGCACGTTCCTACTCTTAAATGTTAAAATAAATCGAGACGATATATACTGGTACATATATATATACAAATCAGGTTGTTGTGGACTGTAAGGCAATATTTGATGACAGCGATTATCCTCACTTTCGACAAATACAATTGGAATACGTTATAAGTACAGTCGAATCTCGTTATGTCAAAATCGGTTTACTCGAAATTTCGGTTAAGTCAAATTTTTTTCTGGAGTCTCGTTTTAAATGTATAGTGCTTTTCAACTTATTTTATTTCTTTTTTCCCGAAATGGTAAATTAAATCAACTGTCAGAATGTATTTACATATTAACACTGAGTATTGAAAGGAGTCATTGTCATTGGGGGTTAAACATATTTTATTATAGATTTTGACAAGCTTTCAAAACAACATTCAAGTGCTGTAAACCACTCCTAAGGTGTTTTTGTTAATTCTAAATTAATTAATTCGACACTCAAATGCATAACATAACATTAGAGTAACCGATGATATACAATTACAGTATGTAATTATTTAATATGTGTACTTTAATGATTATAGATTCTTACAGAAAATATGATGATTTTTAATTTCTTCTATTCTTAGCTTGATTACTCAACCAGTTGGTTAAATGTTGGTAATAGCTTTAAACGCCACTGTCCTGCGTGAAATCCCCGTCAATTTCCGGGTTACGGCGGTCATTAACGAAGGAAATTAACAATTTAAAAAATATTTTAATATTTTTGATCATAGGAGAACAGATCTTATCCTTCTGCTATAAGTAAATTACGATATTCCTCCACTCTCGAGAGTTCAATTTTCAAATTTTAAAGCTAATTTTAATAATTGAAACCCCCCTCCTTGCAAAATGATGAGGCCATGTACAAGTGTTTTCCAAATGTGAGTAAAATTCCAACCCTCACATGCGAGAAGCGTAGTTGTAACAGAGAAAGCTAAATCCCAATTTTGATGCATAATATATTTATTCTTCGTTACACAGAAGTTATTGTTATTAGTTATATTAAAGAGAGTCGATGGCCTTATAAAATCATTATTTAGATAGTATACAAGGCTATCGGAAGACACAATAAGGAGACAATGTAATATAATTTTAATGCTATGTTATATTACCAGTACAATGTATCTACTTATGAAATCACCAGTATTGTCCTACCTGTTTTACTGTATTTGAATGATTTGAAACTAGACTCCATATTGTTGATTTTCTTCGGATACTCGAACGTTTTACCTAAAACTGACTACCTCGAAATTACTAAGGAAAACCACAACAGCCGCAAGTAACTGACAAACTTGGTAATACAATAGTATTTTCACAAACAACATCTACTTTAGTTTTAAAGCCATCTACATCGTTCAAAGAACTGTCTACAAAATATTTGTTTACAGAAAAAGACAACCTCAACAAAGACCAGAAACAAGAATTAGTTGATACTATAGATTTCAAGCTAGTCACAGAGGAAACCCTACAGAAAGCGTTATACAGCGATGTCATACCAGCTGTATATGTAGCAGAAGGTGCTTTATCTCTTTGTTCCAGACTGAGGACGGAGCTCGAATCTGTCAAACGAATCTCACAAAAACGAGAAGAGGAGTTAAAACGACAGCAAAAACAACATAGTTCAAATTCAAGAAGTTCCTACCATAACGGAATGTCACGAAAAGACGATTCATTGTCGTTAAGTGATCTAGGTAAGATGTTTTAAATCAAAAATTTTGTTCATATACAATGTAGTACGGTTTCCTATATGTAATGGAACATGGCTCGAGTATATTGTACAAAACTGCGTAACAATGTAAACTAACTTTAAGACGTACCCGTAGGGGGTGAGGGGTGAATGTACGTCATAATTGGAAGACATTTTGTGCCGCTTGAAGGTAATTTTTTACTAATAGCATTATTTATTGCAAGGATAACATTGAATGTGATAGCGCGTCAAATACCCCTAAATGTCCGCTAAACAACGTTATATCAGTCTTTCAAAAACTTGTTGTCAAACTCTCAAACACTTCGATAATGTTATTTCCACCTGTTGCGAAGACGTTGTCGAAGTTTTACTACTATATGTCCGGGCAGACAAAGCCGGTTGGAATGTTCCCGACGGCGTCACGGGGGCCAGTAACAATCATCTCATGAAATTATTCAAATCCCTGTATTTTGAACGAAATGACCCAAATATACAAAGTGGACCCCTGTGGGCGGCGCATTAGTGAAGATGTTATTTTTTTCCGATGAACATGTGTTTATTTAGAATAACTACCCCTTTACATCGGGGGCACATACGAATAGACGGCTTGATCACGGGATGAAGCAATGCCCATACATTGCAGCGTAGGAACTTGATCGATGGGGTGGAATCAATGGTATAGTCTTGGACAGTCAGGCACATCCTTGTAAATTCTTCAATGAAATGGATCTACAAGTATGAAATCTGATGTACATGTCTTGCAGTAAGATATCACTCACTTCACCTCTGCTAAGACTACTATTATACCTATTTTGTCCCAATATTATTAAAAATGCTGTTATAGTGACAACCGGAACCTTTTAACCGTAATGGAAGCGGGAGGTTTGGCACCGTAACATCTGATTCAACCCACTATTTCTTTGGAAATGCCTGTACCAAGTCAGGGCCATTGCGGTTTTCCCAGTTTCCCGGTGGTTGACTGATTTTGTCTGTTTGTTGACTTATGAGTTTTTCCTTTCCCGTTGGAAGATTGCGCGGTGTTCGGTAATTTTGTTTACCCTTATATGATATTCATGGCCTTCGATAATTTTGTTATTACCCTTATTTCCTGAATGTACAAAACTCATGCATACAGTGACCATTACATTCCATGATATGTCAGTAACATGTCTATTGCTAGTTGCGTAAGAGTGTGAAAACGGGGTGGTCAAGACATGTCCGTAAATTGAAGACAGACACAGATATTTACAATGGCCACTAGACAAGGAACAAAAAGAACAATGGTCTATAAATACTACTAGCATATAGAAAGATTGAACAACAGGAACCCAAATAAACTCAGGTGCTCCGGAACGGTTAGTAGTTCCTGTTCCATTTGTGATGTCCAGCCTTCGTGTTACTGTATAACAACACTAATCTGATATGGAAATCGTATTGAACATCAATATACGCAAATAAATACAAATAACTTGAATAAAAGTTTAACCCCATACAAGACAAATAACAGTTAAGACGAACCGAATATCGAAGCAAACATCCCTCGCCAATCTTCCCAAGAAAGTGCTAAGAAATTCCTAAGGAGGTCGTTGGCCATGTTAACGACATTGACAACACATGTTTTCAGTCGAAGATTTTATCAGCGTTATTGAATGACGATGTTGATTAAAAAAAAATCGTTTAACCAATTAAAACAGAACGAACTTTGGACTGACGACATCGAATTCCTTTCGCCACACAAACGATTGATAAGTTTGAAAGAATGAATACAAACATGACGTATATCAATGTTTTGGAGTATGAATAGGACGTGTAGCCATTGTACATATTTAACCGTTAAGCTGACAAGGAAATCGATCTTTTACTATTCAATAAGAACAAGAATAACTTCCACTGGCGTAATAATTTATCTCGTACTCCAGTGGAAGTTATTATTGTTCTTATTACCCTTCTTTAATCTGCTCAAATAATGAATAATAACAAACGAGCATGGAATGTATTTTAGAAGGTGTTTGAATTCGTTTACATCTCACCATGCCTTACACAAACATTTGGACCACTGCCAGAAGTAGCGTTTATCGGCAGAAGTAAAAAGTACAGCTCAACTCCAAGCTAGGGGCCGTTACACGCTCATAATTATGGTGTAAGGTTTTGCTCAGTGCTGAATACCCTACTATGACTGTGAAATGCAGAACAGCAATAAAAACGTTGTTTCTGTACGTGAATTTGCGTCCAAGTGTAATGTTAAATAGTCTCTACTCTCTTATAATGTTCATTTATATCCATATGATTTCTTACTAGATCATGAAACTTTCCGTTTTACGAACCAAGGACGCCCCATGAGGGTAGCATATGCATGCAAGTGTTTTTCCACGATAGTAGACTGACACATATATTACAAATACATGCAGTAGGAATTTAACTTGATAAATGCTGAATTCAATTGCTTCAAACGTTGACTAACTTGCTGTTATTTGCATGAAATGCGAATCCACAACACTAAATAAATTATAGACCAAAACTTATGTATAAACGCTACCCCACTTGGTTTTAATAAAAGGAATACAGGAATAAAAACAAACCCCCGAGTATTCTCGAAATCACCCCGTCGGTGCCAGGCTTACATTGTTATAGTCAATGATTATTTAGTTCGTGATACTGTCACAACACCTGAATCATTAGATCATTGGTTCCGTGAAATACCAGAGCATGGTGGTTAATAAGAATCTAAATTTAATTAAACCAAGGGCAAGGAAACCGTTTGAAAGCTGATTAAATATTGTTTTAATCATTATTTCTATTTTCAGACAACCTTGAGCCCACCAAAGAGAAACCAACACCAATTAAAATGTTATCTGATAGTCTAAATGCCAAGAAAGACAATTCTTCCATGATTGGATCACGCAACAAAGTGTCAGATTCTAATTCCAATTCCCCGTATACGTTTCGTTCCTTAGCTGACCACGAGGAAGATAACCTACAAAGCGATGACCGTTTTAAATACGATAATGCATTCCGAAACACAGACAATGCAAGATCAAAACAACGACCTATTGGATACGGTTCCTATAGATCAGCATATTCGTACTCTGGAAGATATTAAGTCTACAGAGTATGAGACAGAAAACGAAATATATTATTCGACTATTTATAGAGATTGTATGGAGTTTAATATAAAAGTGCTTTCTCACTATGATCAATTTTAATTTCTTGCACTTGATTTGCGAATACAGGCCATTTTACACAAGGACACACAGGGAATTCCGATCATTTTACTTGAATATCATTAGTGTGAATAGTACGTATACTATAGCTTGTATACAAATTTACAAAACATTGTACTGTATGGTTACGTTTATATTGAAACATTTAATATTAAATTGTACATAAAAAAAATCTAATTAAAGTTAGATATTTGTTGGCTATATTTTGGCGATATACCAACATTTAACGACATCCTGCATGGCGTATTGTCATGGATCATATTATCAACCGAATAATCAGCGACGAATCTTGACATACATATGTATTTAAATCTATGGTGTCATCACCCATGAACAAAAGGTAGTCTCGATATTTTGTGGTTTTGTCTGGTTTAAAATGTTTCTAATCCCGTGTAAAGTTTACTGACGAACATGCTAATTTGTGCTTTGGTCAGTCTAAACGAAAATATCGTTTTGGGAATTGCAGTTGTTGTTACAGAGGTCGCTCGCTTTCTTTACAGATAACCGAGCTAAGAGCTGTTGTTCGGTTGTTCAGTATATTTTTCCATCTTGCATACGACCGGACGGTCAAATACATGTATGAATGGTAGACTACCAGAAATTGGGTATTGTTAGATATCAGTGCATCACATACAAAAAAGAAAAAAGAGTGATTGAGTGATTGTTGTTTAACGCCAACTAAGCAATTTTTCAACTTTATCGTGGCGAGAACAAGTTAATTTTCATTGAGATGATGATGAGGTCCGCTTTGTACTAGACTAACACGCATAGTTGGATTTTGTATAGTGTTAGTTCGCTGAAACAACAGACAACGGATAAACATGTCGCTCCAATCGAACACATCATCCTATTTCTCCTTAATACTGCGTGCTTATCGGAGAAGCAACACATACCAATTTTTTAGTCTTTGGTTTTGTTAGCAATTGTTATCTACAAAACGGTCTCAAGATTGAAAGTCATAGACGATATTTACGTTTGATCTTGAACCGTATTCGCATTACTGTAATAGATAGAAAAATCAAACCATGAAAAATGTTTAGGCATGAAAACTCAACTGAAAAGCTAAAGCACAACAACAGAATGCACTGATGAAATAGCCTTGCAAAGCTTGGTTATATATATAGGTTCCTGTGTGGAGATATGATAACGTTTTTTTTTTCTGGCACTAACAGTACAAAATAAAAATTACCAATTTTCATTTTAGTTTACTACATGAACATGGAATAATTCAAGACATTCACAATGATGTACTATTTGATTCTCGAGCAGACTTAATCAGAGGTTTTGGAGTTCGGGAATAAATTTTGCTAATTAACGGATGCATCAGCAAGCTTACAACAAAATATTCTTGACGTACGGATCGACGAAACATCATAGGAGAATTAGATATACGATAGATCATGGGGAAAACGAGACTGTTGAGTTTCCGGAGTAGATTGTTATAATAAAAGTAGCAGTATTTCTTAAAAAAACAAAAAAACAAACAAACAAACAAACAAACAAACAAAACGAAATAGACAAAACAAAAAAATCAAAACAATTCCAAAATAAAACTTAAGTTTAGTTATGATGATATTTGTGCGTTTAAATTGGTAAATGATATGATATGCTTTTCTAAAAAAAAATACTGAGCTGAATTATTTTTACAATTATATTAATTCCAAAGCATGCAAACAAACAAACAAAAAAATGTTGATATAAATATAGGTAAGGTTAGACGTAAATGTATATGTCAATCTTATCGTAGTCAATATTAGAAATTATTTAAAACTAGTTTTGGAATAGAAAGCTATTTGTTCAAGTTATCAGAACCTAAGAAGTTTTGGCTTACAAAATTATGTCCTTGTACCTTTAATATGCAATTGAAATTGGAAGGTAGGCTAGCAAAACATTACAAGACACGGTAGTTCTGTACTATGAATATCTATAACACATTGGAGATGGATTTCGTTTTCTCCCATTATGACGTAATTTTAACCCCGCTGAACCAGTGGTGGAAAAATCTGTAATCCTCTACAGGATTAAAATGTCTCGTGCCTTTCCTCGCATTTGACTCGTTTGACGGCTTTTGAAATAAAGTTCGTGTTAAATAATGGGAGAAACAAATTCTCCTTCAGTTGCCCATGTGGGTTACGATATTTCTCCACTCTCGAGAGTCAAATTAAAAATTTTAACCACTCGCCTGACAGCTCGTGGTTAAAATTTTTAATTTAACTCTCTTCAGTGGAGAAATATCGTAACCCACGGGCAACTGAAGGAGAATCTATATTTCTACTTACATTTGTATTGATAAATCGGTTAAAGTAACAGAAATAAGTAGAAAAATATCCCTATTTATAACTTGAGCACCCTCTTATATAAAATGAAAATCTAATCAGGTACCTAGACATCTTCTTAATATTATGCATTTACCACATCCTTATGTAAATGGGAAAATAGGATGTTCTTTTGCTACAAGCAGTTACTTTGAAGTGTTGATATCCTTATAATGCTAGTCGTCTCATGTGCTCACTAATTATATATACATTATATATCTTTTACAGTGTCCGACATAATAGGACCAAATGGTGCAAACACTAAAAACTTGGAATTTGTATTCTTATTTATTTTTAATTCTATTACATTTTGTATTTTCAAACGAATTTTAATTTGACCTAGCTCTTATTTGATCTGAGATAAAAGGGATCAACAAAAAGGATTGAAAACAAATTGTTTACATGAATACCCGGTAACCTGATGATGTATTGTATTGTACTTTGTCGAGTTACGACTCCTGGTGAACCCTTTGAATTGTCGGTAAACCACAGATCACAATCCTATTACAGTTGTCCCCTTCTTATAATGCCCCTACCAAAGACCACCCCACTTATTAGTCCAGATTTAAGATCCATTGCAGGGGCGGATTCGGGGGGGGGGGGGTGCGCACCTTGCGCGCGCCCCCCTAAAATTGGAAAAAATATGACTTGCGTAAAATCGTGATTTTTCACACGAAATACCCCCAACGATTATTTTAAGTGATCCCCCAACTTGAAATCCTGGATCCGCCCCTGCTTTGGGAAAGTGGAATACTATTAAATTGTCATTCCCACATTCCACAGATCATAGCCTTATAAGAGGAGTGGCCTCCATCTTCATATGACTTGTGTAATGCATGTCATTTGATTTGTTTATGAATAGAAATTTTAATCAGTAATGGTCATGAATTCCACCAACAACACGAACCTCTCATCTTATTGAACTCACTGAATACAAAAAGACCATGACATATGACGTTGGAAATCCGGGTCCTGGATTTGGACAAGCGCTGTTGGGGTGGAATTTTTAAATCGCTCGAGTTTCCCCGACAGCCGATGATATGTTTTCGTGAAAATAAGTAAGCACGAATACAAATGCGGTTTCATCAATCAGACTTTACTAGGATTTATTGTACCAACTGTGAGAATATACTTCAATGCATGTTTGGTCTTTATTTCAATATAATTACTTACTTACTGTACTGCTGGAATGTTGTTACATTCAAAGGGGCCAATGTGATCATCTCTTTGACGTAAACTTTCGTTCTTAATCTGCCATTACTTCATGATTACTTGCTATTTCTATGTTTAGGTCAAGGTATGCAATAGATATGACATGATTGTATTTGTGGTGCACGTCACAGGGGACGGTATGAATCTCCACATGCTATGACCTAAATATCTCTTATATATACATACGCTATTATACTTGGGATTTTTGCGGGGGTCATTTCGTGCGATGATTGTTGCTGGCCTTTGTTTGGTATCTTTTATTTCAAGTTCAATTGGATATATGCGATCAACATAACTAGTCAACCAAACTTTCAATTTTTCAGTGAAAACACCACGGGGTTTGTGGATTGCTTAGGGTTCAGCAAGTGATACCGCTGGAGTTTGAACCTCTATTCATTCATACCATAAGCAGGAGAAAAGCACACCTATATATATATTATATGTACTAAGACGACACTCATTCACATATCATTAAATTATTGGTGACCCGCTCATGTATAGGCTAAAATCTAAAATAAACACACATAGATCAATTGTGTGCATACATTTTGTGCCGGGCCATAAAATAATTTGTCTTTGGCTTGGCTATAAAAAATCGAATTTAAATAATTTATACATCTCTGTCTTATGTCATTTATTATTGTTAGTACATTGTCTTATTACTGTTTGATGTACGCCAACATGTGGTTAATTCATCAATAAAACTATTTGATTTTAAATACACGTGTAGTATCAACAGAACTTGAAACAGTCTGCAAAGACTCCTGTTCTATACCGGAAGAAGAAGAAGAAGAAATAGTAATGTGTCTTTTTGAGAATGTTTTATCGTGTAAAGCGATTAACTGTCTAACGGTAACGATATTTTTCTTTCTTTCAATTTGGCACTAACGGTAACTTGAACAATTTGGTTTAACGAATCGCTTTAAAAGTCGATCATCAGTTAACGGTAGTGAAAAGAGCGTTTGATGCTCGTTGGTGAAGGGGGGACAATCCTTACAAGGAAGCAATACAGGAAGTAAAATGATGTCACAACTTTGTTGACGCATGCGTTAAAAATATAAATATGTCGACTTTCCGTTGAAGGAAAACAGGTCCTTGAATAGAATACATACCCACGTCCACATACAAGAATGTAGAACAATTAAAGGAAAACAATGTGTCGTTGATAAGTGATTTAAAGTCCACTTGTTTGGTCTTTCAGTTCTGTTCCGAAGAACACTAGACAATGTCGTTTTTTAGTAGCTTCCGAAAGTTGTTCCGTTTCGGCGGAGAGGATGATGCGAAATCCAAGAAAAAAGAACTGTTCAAAAACATCAAAAGAGATGTCGACCCCAAAAATTTGTGGGATATTTTGTCTGAAATTGGTGACGGTGCATTTGGGAAAGTGTACAAGGTAAGATGTTCACACTGCAAAATTCTCGTAAATTTTGACAGGTGACTGAGGTGTGTCAAAAACCACAGGCACAGGAATAGTCCACAAATGCATACGTGATGACCTCGCAACATGGGGAATGAAAGATCATTGTACATGATTTCCCCTGGAAATACCACCAATCAATGAAAAAACCAACCCCAACCATTAACCCAGTATGGTGGTCGCCAAGTTCAGTTGAGGCAAAAAATGAAAATTGTATTGTCAAAAGACAACCACCCACACTTAATTTACCTCTCGCTTAATGGTAAACTTCGCTTATTAATTACAATTTACATGCAATGGATGAAGCCTGAAGGCAATGAAAGGGATCATGTTTCCCCTCTCAATTAAAATGTTTTAATCACAGGAGTCTGACATAAACAATAATGAAAAATATACAGATAATGTCTTTGCCAAATCATTTGCGGTTTGTTGCTCCATTTATTAAAAAGTCTTTAATACTGAGGAAAGTGGACTCTATAACTGTATGATTTTGCAAATTTAATTTGTCTGTATAAGACTGTCTTGTTATTCTTTTAATTTGTACTTAATTAATGATTGTCCTTTATCTGCTTTGTATATGTTTTTGTATAATTGTATGCCATCAACCCCTAGATAAGATAACGTAACCCTCATTCCGCTTGTGCTCCATTTAGGGATACGAATCGATCCCATTCAACGTATGGGAGCAGCGCCCGGAGTGATTCACACCGGGTGGTTTTTTGTCCTAATTCCGTTGTAAGTGGTTGGAAAAATTAACGGGGGTGAAAGATAAATATATTTAGGTAAACCTTGAGGTGTTAAATAATCGCTGCAGCAATCCATGGTAGACTTATATCCATCTGAAAATCTGAATGCATGAAATCTTCTTTCTGTCCGACATTTTATTTACAAGTTGCTAGTTCACGCGCACTTGCCTCGTTTTTGAGATATCCTTATTTGGATCAATTCTATAGTAAAACCAACTTTTTCGTAGTAACAGTTTCCATATTTGGCATATATGGATAGACTCCGCCCATCGCGAGAGTCTACGTAAGGTGTTATGGCGGACAAGTAACAATTTTCAAATACGAAACCGGTCTTGAAGATAGAAACAGGTATTGTAACACTTATTTCGTATCACCATTACTTAAAAATTGTTGGGAATAATAAGATATGACCAGATATGCAAAAAGAAAGTTGAAATATTCACGGAACGAAAATTTTAATTTGCTCCCATACGTTGAATGAGATCGATTTGTAACCCTAAATGGAGCACAAGCGGAATGAGGGTTACGTTATCGTATCTAATCAACCCCTTGGGGTAAAATTGTGCATTTCAAATAAACTACATTGTATATATAATATTATAGAATCAAGAATCAAGAATTTTTATTTTTCCAATTTTGGGCCCACAAGGGGCATACAAAGATCAACATATAAAAGAATGAAAAAATTTGAAGTCCCACAAACATTGTGAGTGTAACGAACAAGGAATGCAACATGATTTTTGGAAGTTTGATTGTTAATGTTGCAGATTTGGGAGCTGTCAACAGGCATCATTATATTTAACTCTTAAGCATCTACAATGTATTTCAGCTGGGTTTTTTGTTGTGATAACCAAAGGATTTACAACTATCTGTGCATTCAGTGCTTATCACCACTAAAGTTTCGAATCCTGCTCATGGCGAGCTGTAATACATTTGTATAATTGATTCAACTTTATGTGATAAAGTTTGTTGACAATTGATTTTTTTTCCAGGTTCTACAATTTTTTACACCAATAAAACTGACTGCTGCGATATAACTGAAATATTGTTGAAAATGTCATTAAGCACCATAACTAGTGATGGGGAATCGAAAAATTTTCATAATCGATTATCGGCAATAATCGGAAGGGCATAATCGATTATTAATCGGAAAATAGTTAAGTCTTATCAGAGCATTAATATATTTCAGTTATTGTTGTATATTGTAACTACTAAACTGAATATAACTTTTAATGTGTTTTAATGTGCCAAAACACGACCAAGGTCCTATTATTTAAATGTCAAACTAAAGCCTTCATTTAAAAGGTCATACACACAGAAGATTAAGAGAATGAAGTTAATTTGTGATGCACGAAAAACATTGATATGCACATAAAACTTGAGTGTTTACTTGGCAATTCAAAAAAA
>MJUT01034425.1:1517402-1579563 GCA_002080005.1 Gigantidas platifrons
TCGATGTCGGCGATATTCGATTATTGATTTTGGAATCGATTATGAGCATCGTTGCCACTCAAACGACCGTTAATCGATCATCAGCGATCATCGTTCCATCACTAACCATAACCCTTAAAAAACTTCAATGACCCATCGACTGTATATACTAAATACACATCTTATGACATTTCAATTGTTACCTTTAAGTGTTCTTTTAATTAAGAAAAATATTTCTGAATAAAATTCAAAATAGCTTATAATTAATTTTATAAACCTAAATCTATATGTGATTACCGAATCATAATTACAATTTTATTGCATGTATTGACAACTTTTATTACCAACCACATCAGTGGTGTAATGATTAGCATGCTTGCCTCCAGTTCAGTAGATCGTTGGTTCCAGCTCAGATCGGGTCTAACCAAAGAATATGAAATTGGTATTTATTGCTTCTCCGCATAGCATGCAGCATTAAGGAGAAAGAGCAAAGACGGCTTGGCTCGTAATTAGGATAATGTGTCAGAGTGGGACAACATGTCTGTCCACTGCGTGTTGTTTCAGTGAGCTAGCACTATAAAATTCCAACTAAGCGTCTTCGTGTAGTGCAAAGCAGACCTCATCACCTCATTGAAAATTAACTTGTTCTCGTCATTATATAATATATTGCAGAAAAATTGCTGATTTTGTGTTAAACAACAATCAATCACTCACAACTTTTATTACCTCCATTGAATTCAAAAGTTTAAAATTGTAAATTACAAAATGTATGTTACTGTGTTGGTAATCACATAGAAATCTAAGTCTATAAAAATAATTAAAAGCTACATTTTGTATTAAAAGTGATTTTGAATTTTAGTATATTTTTTTTGTATTAATTAAAAGAACAGTCCAGTATGAGTAACAACTGTTGACGTCGTAAGATTGGTATGCAGTCGATGGGTCATTGAAGAAAAACAGCTGAAATAGATGCTTAAAAGTTAAAAAGTAGTTGAATAAGTACACAAAGCTGTGCAGAAACATTGCTTGTTATGAAATAAAGCCTGTTCAGACAGCTTCTAAATCAGCGAGATTGCAAAAACAAACTTCCCAAAATTATGTTGCATTCCTTGTTCGTTTCACTCATCACGTTCGTAAAACTTCCATATTTTGTTCCAATTGAATTTGAACTATATTGATAAAATTTCCGACTCTTGTGATTAAATCAAAACACAAAATAAAAAAAAAAGAATTGAGAAGCTTTTTTTAAATGAATACATACATGTATATATAAAACGATTGGCGACCCTATCTCACCAACGTGCAGGAATCGTGCTATTGCACAAACATGAAACAAATTTTTGTGCTTTTGTTATAATGTTAGGGGGAAGCAAGATGTGGATACTTGTGAAAAAATGATTGAAATAAGCAAAAACAAAACACAGGCAGCAAAAAGTATAATTACAAAATAAATTTTGCCACATTTTTGGAGACACATAGTTGTAGGTTGTAATGTCAACAACTTTGCCAAAGTGTTGAGAATTGTGTTTATACTACATGTATATTTGTACATGTGTAATAGCAACTTTGGCTACTGTATGATTTTATGTGGAAAGATCCCTAATGCAATGTATAAGTCATATGTTTTGCTGAAAACAAAAAGCACAGTAATCTAAAATTAATGCTGGTCTGCTAGTAGGAAGAACGTCGGCTGGTAGAACACTCATTAACTAGTCATATACTCCAGTATAGACCAATCTTCCATGGTCAAGTGCTTTTTATACTGCAATCTAATATTTAAGATCTAATGTAGATTTTCTTATGTGGGTGGTTTTTTTTGTTGAAATTATGGGTTATTGATGGGCTGTTAAATTTTTTAAGGTATTTCATTTTATAATTAAACGATCGAGCTGTAAGTGAGATTTCGTTTAATGTTAGCACTCGTGAAAACCGGAAGACACTGCTTTACACAACGTGTGTCGCAACCTTCCGTCCGGACAAAAATATAGTCCATATATAGAGTCAATTGTAAGAGGACGAGTAACTTAAATATCAGAAAGAGCATGCATGCAACATTCATATATTATAAATCCCCCTTAAAATCGGGTACTTATATGCACGTTTGCTCATCTATCAGTATTTCTTTGTTGCAACGCGGATTTTGCGGACGGATATTTCAATATCTAGAAAATGATATTGTGTTTGCAGCGCCCTCCCTTGTCCGTGTGACGCCCTGTCCATTTTCTCTATTTGTAACAGCGCCCTGTCCTTTGTGACTGACGTGGATGTCTTTTTCGTAAACACAAGTTACCTTTTTATATGTGTTTTCATTTTTTGTCGCTTATATGTTGCCAGTTTGGTTCACGTTTCGAACAACTGTTTCATGTTTACATTGTAGCGCCCCCTATCTATTTGAATAGGTCAAAGTTAAATTTAGAACATAAACTAATGTAACGTATATCGATCGATTTTCTGATTAGATTTCATGGTAATTATAAAAATTTGAACTTTGAAATTCATATCATTCACAATGCCTTCCCGGAAGAGACGTTTGAAAGAAAGTGGCAAAGGAAAACAAAAGTTTGACATCGTATTTTTCAACTTCGTAAGGCAGCAACCATTTGATTTTCTGGGGGGGTGGGGCTATTGATTTTTTTTAAATAAAAAGTTTGCTTTTGGGAAGTGGGGGAAAAATAATTTGTTTTAGGGCAAGTAAGAAAAAAAAAGAATGTTTTAAAATTGGACAACAAAAATAAATTGTTCAGGTTAAAAAGTTAAAAAAAAGTTGTACACAGTGTACCTGTCAGACCGTGCTGAAAAGAAAAAGACAAAAAGCAACCAAATATCCAGACATCTTCCACTGAGACAGAAAATATCAGGTTTGTATTTTCTTAATAAAAAATATTTTTTAAAAGAATTAACTTGTACAGAGATTGAAAGAACAGTGATGACCAACTCACAAAAAGATCACTTGGCCTTAAAATAATACCGGTCTTTTATATTAGCATTTACACTGAGTTAAAAAAGAATAGTGTGTTTTATGATATATATGTAACATGTTGTCTTGAGTGTTTGTAGTTGTATGTATTTGCTTGGCCCCTCATGGGTATAAATTTGCAAATAAAGATATTCTTTCATAGTCCTTCCTGGAACACAGAAATATTAGAAAATACTTTATAACTATATTTTATGCTTAAACACTATACATTTGGTTAAATAGTATAATAAATAATAAGATGCTAGATAGACACAATACACTTTTAACAAAAAATGGACAAGGACTCGGTTAAATAGATCTGATACTGTATTTATTAATCTGTAAGGTACATGCAATTTATTATATACAAGTAGGTCTTATTTTTTTCCAAATGTATCCAGCATTTTAACTATAGAATATTTGACTTCAGATATACTGCTGTAACATATGGTAATGGTGGCCACTTCACCAGCTCAATAAAGATACAAAACGTCTGGCACCTATATGATGGCTTGCGCGAGTACCACATGACAGGAAGTGGCCTTCAAAAACAACAGAAGCCAATCCCTCTGCCTGCATACAGGAAAAGCCATGCCATATATGTGAAGGATGCAGTGGTGCAGTGAAGTGAAAAAAAAATTGTCTTCAATATATGCTGAAAAAAATAATGTGTTTATGATTGGCCATGAAAAAAACAACAAATTTTTTGTTCTTGGTAAAAAAAAAATGGATTTGGATAAAAATCCATAGCCCCCCTCCCCCCCAGAATATCAAATGGTTGCTGCCTAAATCGATATAAAAAAATGAGTTATTTCCCTTTGTTATACATTTGTACTTGAAACAAACCAAAATTAACAAAATCTAATATGCCATTTACAATATTTTATTATCAAACACAATAAAACAAGATAAGTTTAATCTGAAATAAAAACCTGTCTACTTAAACTGAAACAAAGACAATATTTAGCAACAACCAGTTCTATACATTACCTGTAGTAATAACACACATGCGTAAATAGACATCCATTACAATAGAGATATTTTAAAAAACTTAACAACATTGGTATGAACAAAAATTAAGATCAATTATATCAAATCGTGTTCTACTTTGGATTGAAGTTTATATTTTACTAGACAGCAATCTTTATTTTTTGAAGTAAATGAACCACAGATTAACCCATTAAATAGAAAATTAACTGATTCTGACACTCCTAGAAAAAGACAGTGGTCACAAAGTGGGCTTTGATAACAATTGGAAGTTAAATCGACCATGGCTTGAGTGTGTTGAAAATAGTATGAAGTGTTTCTTGTGTACCAGACACAATATGAAAAATGTATGGGCTACAACAGGATGTGTGTCACTTAGACTAGATAAAATTAAAGAGCATGAATCAAGTACTGACCATATTAACTCTGTAGCTATAGAAGCTCTGCGCATTAAAGTGCCCTTTTTCAGCCAACGTTTATGCATAAAAGTGCCCTTTTCAGAAGTAGCACCCTGCCCTTTTGAAATCCTAGCTAGAACACTGGTTTACTATGTAAGAGACTTTGATTTACGTACTGCGTCTGAAAATTGACATTTGAACAACAAAAAATGCGTGTGGATATTTCAGCAAGTGTACAAAAATTGTACCTTTCTACTTTTGTCCTGTTCCGAAATGTGTGTTTTCTGTTTTTAATTTTAGAATAAATTTTAAAACATAGTCTATATATATCCTACGCTGCTGGGGGTTACAATTCAACTGGTTTGTCAGTGTCGTTAGTTCTCGACCATCGTAGTTTTGTTCAGGATTGGGAACCAGTGCTTTAGACAACACGTGTTCTAATGTTTGACGTACTATCTAATGAAAAGTCTAGAAAATCCCGAAGAGGTTTTGACCTGTTAACCTTGACTCACTGCTGACGTATTTATGTCAACAATGCATTCTTTTAAAGTATGTTCCACCTAAATATAAGCATGAAATGAAAGTATCGATGTATGGCAACCGGCAAACAAACTTGGACACAAATAATGGAAAAAAAACCTGTTTAATACTCCAGTAGGTGTCCGTAAATGGATGAGGGAATTCCGGGAACTGAATGTTGATGTTGGCTTCGAAACAAAAAAGATGAAAATGGAAAGGACACGGATGTTGTCTTCGGAAGGCTATATATATATATATCATTGGATAAGAGTTCATCGTCAGATCTATTAATAATAAATTTTTTCAAGAGTCACATTCCCCTTCCGCGAAAAAGACCCCATATAGAAAAATATTTCCCTTTTCCAAGGTATAAAATTAAACCCACAAATGCACTATATTTCACTTTGACTGTCACATTGATTTGCTTGCCCCTTCAAAACAGATGTGGTGTCTGGTAAACAGTTGATGCGAAATAAAATAATAATGTAATAGAATGTAAAACTGGGTTGTTGCATGTTATAGTAGTAGCTCCTACACCAACTGTTCTTTCCATTTTTGGCACTATTCAATAATTATATTACATGTAGTAGTTCCCCCTATATGTGAATAACATATTGATGTCTCTGGAGTTTGCTCTCAATTTACTATTTCAAAGTTTGACATCTTTTTCTAGAAGTATACTGATATTTTGCGATTGTGCATAGCATACAAAAAATCTACATGCAAGCATGTTCGATCGTTTAACATCACCTTTGGTGCTTTCATTATATGGTAAAGAAATTCTGAAATTTCACACATTTGGAAAGTTTATAGAATTAATCATTTTTCATCCAATTTTCATGTGTTTTTTTTTTCTCTGAATTGATTGTATTGAGTTTCAGATTGTATGCACAGATTTTCTTCATATTTTACGTTTCGAAGATAAACGACTGAAAGGTGACAATTTCCATAAGTTGAATTTTTTATTTCATCCAATTTTAATGCAGTAATTTTGCAAAATAATCAGCTTTATGGTTCTGGGTAGCAGAACGAAGCACTTATCAACTTACAAAAAATGTACTGCTATCGTATCATGCAGCGTCTTGCATGCCTTACTTAGCCTTTTATTTTATTTGAATTGATTGTGTCAAAAATTTGCAGTAATATGTTGACAGATCTCTTCTTGTACATGTTTTATGGTTTTAGGATATCAACCAAAAGATACCAAATTCCAAAATTTAAACTTTCTGATTTTTTAGCATCACCTGACCTTGCCCTTTTTTGTCATCCCTCGTACTGCTGTGTCTTCAGACTTTTGCAAAACTCTAGAATAAATTTTAACCCAAACATGGCAGGGATGGTCCTAATTCCTTGGGAAGAGGTGATTCAGATGCATTGAAATGAATTTGATCCTCAGTAGGGAGGGACTATTAGGTTGCATACAAGGGTGAATTTAAGTTAATCTTGGTTTAAAATGATCAAAAACAAGTGATAGAAATTATAGAATATAATGTATAATTTGGTGTTCAGCATCATTGGGATATGCAGATTTAGATTTATACTGACGAAGGTCCCAGGGCTTTATAGTTTTAGGTGTCCAAAGTTTACCATAGTCTTCATTGTGGAAAAATAAAAGAAAAAAGAATTTCTTAAGAATCGGTAATGGGAGCGGATTAATAATAATAAATGGCATGGATCATCACTTATAAGTATAACTAGCACAAATGAAGATTTCAGGATTTATTGAGTCCAAAATTTGACATACATGTACATTTGTAAGCTGCAATGGAAAAAAAACCCAAATGTAATTGTAGAATGTACTGGTATTTGACATCAAGTTTCCTTGTGAAATGGAGATTCAATCTTATACAAATAAATGATCCAGGATCTATGACATCCAAATTTTAACATTGATTACAATGAGGAAGTTTATTTACAACCTTTTTCCTTATTAAGAACAATATACGAAAATGCAATTGTAGATTGCTTGAGTCACTAATGTGACACACAGATTCAAGCTTGCACAAATGAAGCCTCCAGGTTTATGGGTTCATGTCCTATTGATCCAAAATTTAACATAGACATGTAAGCAATGTGGAAAATGTTAAAATATACAAGGGCAACGCAAAGCGTGACATATCCCCTTGCCTAAAAATTTGACCCGGTGACCTTGACCTTTGACCTATGACCTTGAAATTCAATAGGGTTCCAGATTCTCTTAAGGACTAAGTATGTACCAAGTTTGGTCAAAATCCATTGAAGGATGTTGATTCTAGAGTGTTCACAAGGATGTTACGGAAGGATGGACAGACGGTAGCGTTACTATATCCCTTCGCAACTTTGTTGGCGAGGGGATAATAATTTCTCAAGAGCTGCATGTACATTTGTACCAGCAGTACGTACAAATGTATATTAGTATGTAAAATTATAAAAATACAACCTGGCATGTAGATGTACCTCTAGTATATGTACAAAGGAGAAATTGTCTTCAAAAAGTAACTTGTTCTTGCCATGATACAAAAAATGTATCTGAAAATAGCGAACTTGGCATTAAACAACAATCTCTTACTTTTAAAAGTATACATTTTAATCATTTAACCACCTACATTTTACAGAGGGCTATATATTATTTTACATGTTAATGTAAACTAATCTGTCTGATACTTAGCAAATAATAAGGTTATATTTTTGACTTATTACAACATATTATTTAATTACCTGTAATTAATTATAAGATTATATAATAAGATGAATTAATAACATACTATTTTTAGACGTTGAAAGATTAAATACAATGTATACTATAATGTAGAGTTGGGTTAGTTTATTATCATGATAATACTAATACTAAATTAAAGTGTAGGTGATTTTTGTTGGATGTCCAGAAAAGCTTTCCTGTGTTCAGGTAGCATGATTATTGTACATGTGTCTAGATCTACTATCAATTAATTAATACACACATGTTACATGTACTTTCTAATTCTACTGGGGCCTGGCCATAGGAGGCAAGGTGGTTAAGGTCAAATTGACTTCTGATCACAAGTCTTGTAGTCTAACATCGATGACATGGGTTCACACCCTGATACTCACCTATATTTGTAGATGTTATTACAGTGCTCGAATTGACTGATCCGAATTAAATTCTAGAATGTAAATATATATACATGTATATATATATCATATACAATAATGTATATATCTAAATAAAAACTGAAAAGTTTACTGGTCGAGATGGACCGGTGTTCATCGTGAGGACGGGTAATTTAAAATATTAATTATGTTTCCGGACAAATAAATAAATGTATATATATTTATTTATTTATTTGTCCGGAAACATAATTAATACTTTAAATTATATATACAGTCAAACCTGTATAAAGAGGACACCTTTGAGACAAAGATAAGGTGGACTTTTAAGACAGGTGACCTATTAAAAGAGGTTTAATTCATATGAAATTTTCTATGACAGGACAAAAAAAAGGTGACCATTGACTTTTAATACAGGTGACTGCAAGGGCATGTTTGACTGTATATATACCTGGTCTGTTTGTTATAGCTGTCCAAGCTTCCCTCCCCCAATAAGTGGGGTAGTTATGATATAGCTGACAAACAGCTGAAAGTGATGACAAACACCAGCATTTCTGACCACACCCTTTATTCAACTACACCTTTCAACCTCTTTTCTTTATTAAAATTTTCATTGAAACACTATATACGTACATAAACATGGTTAAGGTAAAAATGGCATATCCAAATACTTTATACCCAAATAAAAATTACCTAGGTAACACATCCTTGAATGAATATGGAAATGTAGTGATATAACATACAATATGTATTAATAGAACATGACTAGAAATGTTAATAAGAAAATGTACTATACTGGATAAGTAAACCAAAGGGGTAATCATAAGACATAAATCAAAGTAGGACAGACAATACAATGGCTAAAAGAAAAGGACAAACAATGGTTTACAAAATAAAATAACTTGTAGGAAGGTATCATGTAGATCAATATGGCCAAGATCACAAATTGATAAAAGAAATACATATTTATAATACAATGTAATATAAATTATTAGCTCAGCAAAAGGTGGCAAATATACTAGTAAATATTTATTAGTTTTGAAAGACTCAGAAATTCACAATAGCTACATTGTGTAAGTTAATATGCAATAATCGATGACCTGTGCTGTATAGTGCACTTCTCCTACAGGTACATATATAGACATGCACAAATGTACAATAATATTGTGATGAATGAGGTCTAGAAAATGTATCAATTATCAGTACATGTTTATTTTTATATTTATTTAGTTTTACAAATTGTACCAGGGATGTAAAGAAACAATCTTTATTTGATTTACATACATTTTTTTTTACATGTATTTTATAATATGTGATAGGTAAATGTGGACACTTTGCAATGACAGTTTTTTTTCTTTCTATCTGAAAATAATATCACATACCAAAATTTGTTTGTTCCCTATATGCCATTTGTTTGAAAATAAAAAGTGCACACTACGACTAAGATTAGAAGCAAAAAAATTCTTCCTAAGCAAAAAATTCCAGTCCCACCTTGTTTTATTAAATAGACTAACTAATATTAGCTTAGGAACCCATTCACACTTAGAATTTCTCTAGAAGAATGGCAGTTGTTAATGTTATATTGGCTATTTATTTTCATGTTGTTATGCACCTACTTGTAGTAGAAGTCATCACGATGAGCATCAGTGCTTCGGACCAAGACCAGTAAAACTTTGTTCGGACCAGTAAATTTTTCAGTTTTTAATTAGAGCTATATAAAAATAAATAAAGAATTTCATTTGGACTAGTAAATTCAAATTGTTCTTTCGAGGACTGTATAATGCTAATTTCAGTTGACAACTTCCTGTTATTATTTTATTTATTTACATCTAGTTTATCAACTTAATAATTCATGCTAATCTTGCCATGTATTGTATGTACTATTATATTATTTTGGGCGTATCTCAATATCTTCAATTGTATGATAGTTGAATTTCATATTCCTTTTATTACCTATTATGTCACTACTTACTAATTTAGTTTTATGAGTTAAACTTCCTCATGTGACTCATAAAACCATAATAATAATAAAGATTAAATTATTTTCAGAAAAATACATCAGATTTTATTAAAATAATACTTTCTGTTTAGTAAACTTTCAATTACAATCGCTACCCAGGAACAATGTTTGTGATGGAATAGTCCCTTGGTAGGATGTTTCTTTGTTGACCCTCTCCACAGTTTGTGTTTTTTTAGTTAATCAATGATCTGTACATACATTGTACGTACATGTACATAACTTAAGTGTACAAATTGTATCACATGTACAAAAAAAATATACATTAATCACTCTCTTATTAGGTCACCTTTTCTGCAATGAAATTCTAGATCTCTCTATCCAGTATATCTGAAATTTGGCCCGATATAAGAAGGCCAACTAGCTAGGGTGGCTTTTGATGGAAATATGGTCTTATAAAAGGGGGACTACTGCACTTCTAACAAACGTAGAGGTTTTTGGGGAATAATAAAACAGTTTAGAACAATGACCAGCTTAGTGTTACAAACCCAGTTAAACTTTGGGGCCGTGGTGGTGGTGATCGTATGGTAGTTGGATTTACAACTACCTGTGCAATACATGTACATGTATGTACCTATCACCACTAATATTGTGAGTTTGAATCCTGCTCAGGTGAAGTGTGCTTGATACAACATTATGTGATAAAGTTTGTGAGTGACTTACAGCAGGTCTGTGGTATCTCCAGGTACTTTGGTTTCCTCCACCAATAAAACTGACCGCCGCAATATACATGTAACTGAAATATTGTTGAAAGTGGTATTAAGCACCATAAGCAGAAACCAGTTAAACTTCTAACATGTGTAGATGTACAATATCTTTTTGTGTTGCTTCTTTAAATTTATGTTTACTGCATTGTATTTTTAGGCTGAACGTAAAGAGAATTCCATATTTGCAGCATTAAAGCACGTTGAAATAAAAAGTGAAGAAGATATAGAAGATTTCTCTGTAGAAATAGATATTCTATCAGAGTGTAAACACAAGAATGTCGTGTCATTACATGAAGCCTTCTTCCATGATAGTAAACTATGGGTAAGTTGAGCAACATCTTTTTATATGCTATTAGTACATTTTGTATTATTTTGCCTTTTCTGTAATATTATCAGGGCTTTCAATATTTTTTAAGTGTACCAAACATTTTTCATGAATATCTTGTACAACACTCTTTGAAATCGGAAGGTACCAAAGACCATTTTTGGTGGGTAAAAGTACCTTGTACCTCCCCTTATTGAAAGGCCTGTAATTAGTCTAAAGATAGTAATTTTTACTTCCTGGTAATTTCTTCTATTCATTTTTAAAAGAAAAATATTGAGTTGTAAATCTGGATAATCTCGAGTACAAACAAAGAAGTGCAATAAAAATACACTTAATAAATCTGTTTAGCTCATCTGAACCAAATTAAAGTGATTGCATGTCATGCATGTGTGGTCATCACTTTGCCTCTGTCATTGACAAAAAGGGGCTGTAATGGCAGTGATCGTATGGTAGTTAGATTTATAACTACCTATGCAATCAGTATCTGTTATCACGACTAACGTTGTGAGTTCGAACCACACTCAGGCGAGGTGTACTCGATACAACATTATGTGATAAAGTTTATCTGTGACTTGCGACCGGTTGGTGGTTTTTTCCTGGTACTCTGGTTTCCGCCACCAATAAAACTGACCGACACAATGTAAGTGAAATATTGTTGAAAGTGGCGTTAAGCACCATAAACCAACATCATTGATACAATAACAAATCAAAACGACAGAAACAACTACTATGTCAGACCTCAAACCCCTGAAATATAAGCACCGAAACAAAGATAAAATCTCCCACTGAATTCATATGCATCTCCATATAAAACAGATAGAGATATCACACAAGGTTAATACTTATGTTATGCTATAGTAAAATATGTTGTCCTGCACTAGTTCTATTATAACAGTCATTGACTGGATAAATGTTTGTTAGATACGATCACTGACCAAGATATAGTATTTCTGGTACTTGAGAGCGACGTTAAGAAACAGTAACAGTATAAGCGCACAGACTTCACAGAAGACATAATTGAAAATGTTTAGTATGACGCATGTTTCTGCTATTTTTAGATAATTTGGTGGTTGTTTTGAACTTTTTGACCTTGCAGGATAAACACAATATACATACATGTACATGTTGGTAAATATAAAATTTATTTGGACTGTGAAACAGGCCAGAAACGCTCACCAGAGCCAGGGGCTCGTTTTTCTTCCTGTTTCTAAACTTGTATAAATAAATTTTATATTTGCCGACAATGTATGTATATAGACTATATGTTCATGATCAGTTTATAAATTAACTAATAAAAATATATGTAGCCTAAACAGTCAAGATGAAATAAAACTGATATACATAAGCATCATAACATAGATAATGTTGACATACATATTACGTGTATGTTATGGCTAAATGTCAAGGTGAAATAAACTCTTCATGGTTTTTTTGTTTTTCAGATGTTTATTGAGTACTGCGGTGGTGGAGCTTTGGATAGTATCATGGTGGAATTAGAAAAACCATTACAAGAAAAACAGATCCGTTATGTTTGTCATGAGATGTGTGAGGGGCTAGAGTATTTACATGATCACAAAGTAATACACAGAGATCTGAAAGCTGGCAATGTGCTGTTAACTTCTGAAGGGGATGTAAAATTAGGTTTGTTTTTGAAGATTATATAAAATCTATTTAAAGGTTTCTTAGGTGGTCCTCTGCAGTGTGGGAAACCATTTTTTTCAAACACTCGCCAAAATGGCGAGTGGACTGAAACAAGTACTCGCCAAAATGAAATAGAGCTCGCCATATTTGGAGAGTGACATTTTTTTTTAAACTCGCCAACAAATACCAAATAAACAATACAGTAATGATCAACAATTTATTTTACAGATTTTGACAAGTCATTAACTTGGTCAAAAAGGATCAACACTCTCTTAGGAGCTGCGTTGATTTCTTATTCCTCAATTTCGTTGTCTTCGTCTTCATCAACTGAAGTACGGAAGTACAGACTTTTAAGTTTTAATGCGCGGTATAAAACATGTATGTCAAATCCGGTTCCGACACATATTTAACTTTATGTTTTCGCTACAAATTCGTTTGAAATATTTCAAAACTAAATTATTTTTATTTGCATTAATTTTAAAAGTCATCACATCTATTTGTAATGAAACAATATTTCATTTAATTGTGAAATCGACCTTGGCAAAATTATGCGGGATCAGAATTGTATACTTATTTTTGGTCATCCTTATTTTTGACAGAAATGAAGTGTCATGGCGGAATGTTTTCTTATCGAGTACAATGATTAATAAAATGTTGGATAAATAACACGGTTAACAGAAAATTTAACTGTTTGAGAGCTATGATATTTTAAAGCTGTAAACCAGTTATCGTGGCGACCGTTTTCAAGTTCCTACTCGCCTTACAACTGTTACTCGCCAGACCGACAAGTATAAAGTGGATCTTACTTGCCACCCGAAATTTCCACTCGCATTTGGCGAGTTGGCGAGCGGTCGTTTCCCACACTGCTCTGCAAAAAATGTGTAGATCTGAAATTCATGATGGCCACCACTGCAGAACATTTTTTAACATTGAGATTGACCATATACATTTGTAATAATAAAACATTCTTCTCAGAAACTGCAAATTTGATTGAACGCAAATTTTACATGAATAATCATGTGTATATTTTATATGCTGCATCAACTATAGAAGATTGCAACATTACCAATGATGATTGGTTGTTAAAATCTTTTTTAAATTTATTTCTCTGAAATAAAAGAAATTTCATGGGAGACTGTTCCTTGGATGGATTACTAGAAAATGTCCAAAAAATCCAAAATTGTCCAGACCAAATTTTATATTTGTTTCATGTACTGATGTAGTTCAGATAATATTAGAGAATAAAAACAACTGTAAGAAAAGTTTTAACAGATCTAAAATAGGAATATTAAAAAATATATTTAGATTTTTACCATTGAATTCCATTTAAAAATTCTTGTACAAAGCATATATCATCATCATCCCATCGAATGTAACTTGTTCTTCCCATGATGGTATATCTGAAAAATTACTCATGTGGTGTTAAACAACAATCATTCACTCACTGGCTAAATTCCTTTCTGCATACTATTGCTGACAATAATGATTTTCAGTAAAACTGGTGCAGAAGGAAACATTGTTAATTTTTAACCAAATGTAAGAACAATAATCAGGTGAGTGATACAGTTTTTTTTTGTGACCCTATGGTTCATTTTCAGTTTCATTTTATCAGTACGTTATTGGCTTTGATTTTGAAGAAAATATATATACATGTACATGTATATTGAAATTATGATTTCCTCTAAGATCGGGTTAAATCAAATACTGTAAAATTGGTATTTGTCTCGAAATGCTGCGTATTTAGGAGAAAGAGCAAAGACTGGTTGGCTCGGAATCGGGACAGTGTGTCCGAGTGAGCCAGCACAATAAAAATCCAACTAAGCGTGTTGGTCTATCACAAAGAGGACCTTATCATCAATATCAGTCAATTCAATATCCAGGGATTCAGCCAGGATTTTGAGACCATTAACCACTTTTGCGGAGCAGAATTTTTTTTTCTAAATATGAATAGACAAGACTATAATGAGCTTAATCTTATAATAATTTACTTTTGATCTAATACCACACAAGTTGTAATACCCCCCCCCCCTTTTTTTTTTAAATATTACTGTGCTTTGGTCTAATAAGTACCACACAAATTGTAATAGCCCCCTCCCTCACCCTTTTTGAAATGTTACTGTGCTTTGGTCAAATACCACAATTGTAATAACTCATATTTGTGGTCTTCAGCAGAAAAAATATGCCTCTGCCAATTTGCCCAATGGTCCAACTAGTAATAAAATATATAAAACAATCGACATAAACTGGACTGGAGAAAGTTGTAAAATAAATTATTATTTCTCAGACCTCATAATCAAATTGCATCAATTGGAATAAAAATACTGTAGTTATTTTTTTTTTCATAGCAGACACGTGTCTGTTTGTAAATAGTTCTATAAATAGAACGCAATTGTTAATACCCGGATGCATATCAATAAAAATCTTATGGGTCCTCGTGCAGTATATTTCAACGAATTAAATGACCAACCGTTGCATATAAATGAACATATTAAATATGAGAACTAAGATTTCATGTCACAGAAATGGGGATAAATACATCAAAAGTTTGTTTGCTTAAAAGTAGCTTTGTGTACATGCATTTTTGATGGTGCCATTTTTATTTTAAAGTTTCTTTAACCAAAAAATTTATAACTTTTCGAGAGAATCACTTTCAAAATACTTAATGGATACGATAGATTTCAATAAACATGATATTGACATTTTCATAAATGAAACGTGGCAACAATAGTTCGTTATTCCAGACATATTTTTTTTTCGTTATTCCGGACATTGTGACGAATCGTACGCGTGCAATGATTGACGATTAGAAAAATATGTCCACTTTCAATACATACTGTGGCATTTTGAGTACATGTCATAAAAAAAATCATTATCGTTGATTGAATTCTTTGTCGGGATCATTATCTTTAACCAGGTAAATCAAGCCAGGTGAGATCGAAGATTACGCAATCAAAACAAAAATTCTATAATCCGTTGATTGGCATGTCATAAAATTGTCATTGTAGTGACTAATTATTTTAATCAGCAAATGAAGAAGAAAAATTGATTTTTACAAACATTTTTCTATGATTTTTGAAAATTCAAGTGGCGAATTGGGTACGGGAAATACTCGTCACTTTCGAAAACCAATCGTCAATGACGAAAGTGACGAGCACTAGCTGACTCACTGAATATCTGAAACACATCTTAGATAGCATATTTCACTATAGTATATATTTGCACTATCATAAAAAAAAACCAAGCAACCATTCGATTGAAACCTGTTTTTATATCACTGTTTATTTATGTCATTTATTTCAGCTGATTTTGGTGTATCTGCCTTTAATACTAGAACAAGTCAGAGAAGAGACTCCTTTATTGGTACACCTTACTGGTAAGTCATAGTCAATGTCGACCTTGAATACATTAACAGGGCCTTTATTGCTGTTATTAAAGTGAGTGTAAGATGGCCCTGAACCTTCAGATACATACATGTATAAGTATAAAATGTAGTGTTTCTTATTTTTAACTAATAAACACCACATCTGATTTGGATTTCTGAAGAGAGAAAAAACTTTCAAACAATATAAGCACTAAAGTCATAGATTTTTTTCCCTCAAATCTGAGAACGATCAATCTAATGCAATTCTTGAGAGAGAAAAACAGAGCTTTTATTTTGTTTCAAACTCAATAAAAATTTCAGTCACATTTATACTTTAGTTTGAGAATTGTATGAAAGATGGCAATTAATAGGAGGCAGAGATACCATTGTAGACCCCTACAGAGAATTTATCAGAACAAACTGGTGCACAGAAGAAATTGTCAAGATCACATGACTCCCAATGAGACACAATAATGTATATAGGAAATTATGTCAATACGGTTGTTTCGAATCATTTCCATTCCGTCAAATTTTTTTTATTTTTGTCTGCCAGATCACGTGATTTCGATGGAATGTACAGCACTGGACTTCCGGTGCCAATGTACACAGCAAAAACTCTAATCGATATGTGCCATTTTAACGTTCGATCCTCAACTTAAAAACATCTTAACATTTTCTGTAAAAGACAGATATCAATTGAATTATTTTATTTGTAATTGTATCAAAGACTTCAATTACTTTTTTTTAAATTAAATTTGTTTTCTTTTTTTATTTGTGGCTGTCAGCATCATGAAAGGAAAACGATCAGCCTTTATGTATATATTTCTGATATCAGATAGACAGTAAGATATGGTACCGAACACCAGTATTTACTCAGCCGTTTCCTTGGCGTCTCCATATTACAATTACTTATAATCTACCGCATCTACGACTATGATATGCTGACGTTGTCACAGTAATAGTGTAAACACCGGAAGTCGTCTGCCGAGCTTTACAGACGTCAAGACACGAAAAGACGGAACGTGGTCGGAATTGACATGATTCGAAACAACCATATTGTAGATACAGTCTAACCTGCCTTAGTGGCCACCTAGAGCTATTATGCAATAACTTGTATTGTTCTACATTCATTTTAATTTGCCTTTGTAGTGCATTAATTAAACCTGTGTTTAGTGACCACTTGTCTTATATGACTCTTATTTCAATGTTTCCTTGGATGGTCTTATAAGAGAGGTCTTACTGTATAGTAATGATAAACTGTGAATTGACAGTATATTATCACTAATATTTTGATATATTTATAGGATGGCACCAGAAGTTATTATGTGTGAAACTTTAAAAGACAGTCCATATAATTACAGGGCAGATATTTGGTCCTTGGGTAAGAATTAGAAATATGCAACTCAATAGCAAAGAAAATGAAAGTTATGGCACCATGTATGGTAGTTAATATTTCTTGAGCTGTACTGTCACTATTAAAAATACAAATATTTCACTTGCTTTTGAAATCTTTTGTTCTCATTAGTGAAACCTATCTAAACCAAACCCTGAATTAACCAAAATCCTATATAAACCAAACTTTAAATATTGACCTAATGCAGGAAATATTTGTTTTCTTTTAATTAGGAGATTAGTAAATAATTGGCTGGTTACTGCAAAGTCTATAGGTGAAGTCAATGTTTTCACAAACATGCTGATATATGTTGTTTGTCCTCACAACTGTCCATTATCATAACTTACATACTGCTCACATAGTGTTCGACATTCAATCAATTAATCAATCAATATAATATCTTTTTATTGTAGGAGTGACTATGATAGAATTTGCACAGATTGAACCACCCAACCATGACATGCATCCCATGCGAGTCCTTATAAAGATACAGAAATCTGATCCACCCATGTTAAATGCTCCATCTAGATGGTAAGATCAATAATATACAAGGCTATTAGAACTGATACAGACATATTAATAATTATTATACTTTACATAATATTCAGTACTGATGTTTTGCAGACATTTTGTATACAGTCAAATTAGTATTCAGCGGTCGTCCTGGGTACAAATGAAAAATGACAAAATAAGACAACTGACTGCTTATGTAAGATCAGTCTCTATGAATTGTCAATTCCGGTCTGTAATAGTTCATATATTACATTTGCTGTAAGGTAACTTAATGGAAAGTATGGTGGTCACTTAGTAATGCTACAGTGTTTTAGAAAAGTATTAATTATTGACTAATTTGATAGCTTAAAAGAACACCTCGAAAATTATTTATCAATGATTTTTTATATGATCACAAGAATTTTGCTGAATGTTTACACACATTAAAGATATATACACCTGACATTATGAATCGGTATTGAAAGCTTGTATCAAGATGTTATGCTTGCTGACCTTTTTGACCTCACATTTATATTATTTTAACACCATTGCAACCTGGGCATTTTCTTCTTGGATGGATTTTTTTAAAATATCATTATTTTGTCAAAAGACACATCCAAAATATAATTACAATAAAATAAATTTAATATTTTTGACTCTTTTGTGACATGGTTAAACCATTAACATTTACATTCATTATAGAATCTGTTAGTTGTACATAAAATGCATACAAAAGTTGAAATCTTTGGTATTTTGATGTGGAATTTTATCAAAGTGGAACATTTTTTTGTGGAAGGAGGATTTATGTGTGGTTGTTAAATTTTAATTGAATAAGTCAGCCTTAATGGTTGAAATGAAGAAGTTAATTACATGATATTTGAGTTGAAATGAAGAAGTTAATTACATGATATTTGAGTTGGGGTTAGTTGGTTTATGGGATTTTAACGCCACTTTCAACAATATTTCAGTTATATTGTGGCGGTCAGTTCTACTGGTGGAAGAAATTGGAGTTCCCAGAGAAAACCACTGACCTACCGCAAGTTACTGACAAACTTTATCACATAATGTTGTATCGAGTGCAACTCAATATGTGCAGAATTCAAACTCACAACGTTAGGGGTGATAGGCACTGATTGCATAGATAGTTGTAGATCCAACTACCATACGATCACGACCACAGCATGATATTTGAGACAGTTAAAGTTTGATATATTTCATTACAACTTTTTAATTTCTATTGTAGGTCTAAAAGTTTTAACGAGTTTATCAAAATATGTTTAAATAAAGACCCAGAGCAGAGACCTACAGCTGGAGAATTATTACAGGTATGCAAGTTCACACAAAATAAGTTAGACATTATATATTTTTTTATTTGAAGCATAATAATAAGAAATTATATATATTAGTGCTTGTAGTGTAGTGCTTTGATAATTGTCAGCTTACTTCTTGTTAGGGTTTCAATATCATTTAAAAAAAACAAAAAAAACAAGTGAATGAAAATGTTGTAAGTTTGAACCTATTGTTAATTATCACACTTGTAAAGAAGAATATTAAGAAATTGGAAATCTAGGTTAAACTAATTAATGAGACCCTCCCCTCTTCTTGATAATTGGAAATCTAGGTTAAACTAATTAATGAGACCCTCCCCCTTCTTGATAATTGGAAATCTAGGTTAAACTAATTAATGAGACCCTCCCCCCTTCTTGATAATTGGAAATCTAGGTTAAACTAATTAATGAGACCCTCCCCCCTTGTTGATGATTAAGAAATAATCCATGGCAGCCATTGTGTTATATTCATTTAACCATGGGCTGGGCCTTTATAATTGAATTTAATCCCGAGCGAAAGCGAGGGGTTAAATTAACGATTATAAAGGCCCAGCCCATGGTTAAATGAATATAGCACAATGGCTTCCATGGATTATTTCGATTCTAATAGGACAAATATGGTAATTTACTTGCAAAACGACACCTATACACACAGCAATGTATTTGGCTGTTCCGTTACCCTCCCGAACACAAAGATACGATTTCTGTCATTTCTAGATATGATTTCTGTCATTTGAGATTACTAAATGTTGTCATTGATGAACATCAATTCAAAAGAAAGGGAAAAAACTACAAATCCCACTTCGACAAGGAGGTGTACACGAAGCCAAAAAAACGTCAGGATCTCTATATTCTAAACTGGAAGTCTTCATATGACGTCATATTGTTTACGTGCCAAAATTGTCAATAACATTTCGTGGAATTTTAATTTTCTACGGTAAATGTAGGTCAGTATAACGTACACCATTTTGCGGGAGGGTACACGGAATAGCCGAATTGACAACATTACCACGTTTGCGCTAAAAGTGTTGTTGTTGAATATTATATAAACTGACGATAACACAGCGTCATATTAGAATTGGAAATCTATGTTAAGCTAATTAATGAGACCCTCCCCCCTTCTTGATAATTGGAAATCTAGGTTAAGCTAATTAATGAGCCCCACCCCCCTTCTTGATAATTGGGAATTGGATCTCCAACAGAGATACATATATTAATAAACAAAAACAAAAAATCTGCACAGATTCACTTCCACTCAAAAAGACTACATGCTATATCACATAAGTAAATATCAACATAAACATGGACAGTACAGCAGGGTCAATGAATTCTCGTAGATAACTGACTACTATCTAGGATGGTAGAATCTGTTGTTAAAGACAATCATTCTGAGGACAAAAAAATCATGACTTATACTTCAACTTCTAAAGGTCATATGCAACATCATTGTTATAGCAAAAGATCAGATAACATATTCTTGTCAGAAACCATTTGACGTATTTAAGCCAAATCATACAAAAATGATACTACATTATTCCTCTGCTAATCTTGTAATTATTATGACTATCTGAAATAAAAGATAGGATAACTGCTCTGAAAATTTCAGCCACTTCAGTAATTTGACTTTTCAGCATAAAAAAAATGTCCCATAGAAATATAATTAGTTGTAAAATCAGGTTCTTCAGACGAGAAGCTTCTGTTCCATCTATGGTACCCTTCATAATATCCTCATTTACAAAAAAAGTGAATGTATATTACAAATTGGGTCATGCTTGTGATCGAATGGTAGTTGGATTTGCAACTACCTATCAGTGCCTATCACCACTGAAGTAGTGAGTTTGAATCCCATTCACGATGGGATGTACTCGATACAACATTATGTGATAAAGTTTGTCAGTGACTTGCGACATGTCGGTGGTTTTCTCCAAATACTCTGGTTTCCTCCACCCGTTAAACTGACGGCCACGATATAACTGAAATATTGTTAAAAGTGGCATTAAACACAATAACCCTAACCCTATATTGCAGATTGGATCAAAGTAGGCAGGGTTTTAATAGTTGTCATGTTTTCTATTTTACATGTACATCCTGTCATGAAAATCTTGCCAGCATTGTCTACAGTCCATCAGAATGCTTTCCTGTCACCAGTTAAACTGGTAGACACAAAAGTCATATTACAAAACACCAATAACATTTACTGGTTTAACCCTGCCACATTTATGTGCCTATCTTATCATAATGGTTTGCTTGATTCATAACCAGAATTAATATGACTCAACAGTACAATGCTGTTGTCAATATAAACTTGTTAATCTGTTTCCTTAGTTGATTTTAGAATATTAAACTTCACAATGAGGCAAAGCTTTTGGGGTTTTGTGGGAATTTGAGTTTGTTCTTTAAGTTCATCTCTACCAATGTAATATATTGTCATAAGTTTGTCAAACTTTACATGAAGAATTCTTGGATGGTTCTGTACAGTTTTAATTATCTTATTATGATCAGAAATCCATTATTGCCACCAGTCCATAGGCCATTGTTTAACATTATAGTTTATTTTCTCAAAAATCAAAAACTTGATTGAAACCCATATTGCATATGAATAATCAGGTTAGCCTGTAGCTTTGCTTGTTTGTCTAAAGACACAGCCCATTAATGAATTCTGATTAGGCAGTTAGCTGTGCAATCGCTGCCTATCACCACTTAAAGTTGTGAGTTCGAACCCTGTTCATGGCGATGTGTACTCAATACAACATTATGTGATAAAGTTTGTCAGTGACTTGCGACAGATCAGTGGTTTTCTCCGGGTACTCCGGTTTCCTCCAATAAAACTGACCACCACGATATAACTGAAATATTGTTGAAAGTGGCATTAAACACCTTGAACCAAACCATCATATGTCAAACATATACTAATTCAAATTATTATTACTTTCAGCACAAATTTATAAAAGACTATACAGATAAAAGTGACATCTTAAATTTAGTGTTAGAATCTAAAGCTGAAGTAGAAGAAGTTGTTGAAGATTTAACAGAGGAAGAGGACATACAAGAAATGAAGGTAAACTTTGTAGATTTATGTTTAATATTGAAACATGGATAAAACATATATTATAAATTATATATAAACATTAAATATAAATTATAAACTTTCATATGTGTCGAATAATAGACTAGTATTTTTTTTCGTGTTCTGAACAATAACTTAATTTGTATGGTTTTTAGTTGAGACTGAGTTTAAAAAAAGGACACTATTTTGAGGTTAAAAAGGGACACTGAAAAGGGGTATATTCAACACAAATTTTACCAGTTCAGGGTTCGACATTAACTTTTTGACCAACTTGTCCATTCGAGCAAGTGCCATATTGATTTTACTTGCCCGAAACTGTAAACTACTAGTCCGAATTCTTAAGTGCCATATATGCATGTAGTGTGTGCATGTAGAACTATGCAATCTACAATGACCGTTCATAGAGTAGAATAACCCCTCATAATAATTATTTACACCTTATGATGTGGGCATAGTGTTAGTGCATCATTTGGCTATTCTTGTTAGAAAATTTAAGTATAAATGTACCTTAGGCCAAATAAAATTGATTGTTGGTTTCCCCTAACATAGGGAAATTTGTAGGGCTGGCATGCAGGGTTCTTTTTTTTTTTAAACTCAAAGAGTTATTGCAAATCAGGGTTTTGCTATCCTTCCCATGAAGGTCAGAAAATATATCATGAAGGTTAAATATTTTGCATCACTCTTGTTTCGGTTTGATAAATGCGAACATTTCTGTAAATAAACAGCCAGAATGGTTCCACTGCGCACACCGCCAGTGGCCATTTTATACACACTACGTCACGTACACATTTTAGATCATGGTCATTTTACCGATATTTTAAGCACTTTGGCGATCTAGATCATTGACCTTGACAGGTGGAAAAAACATTGAAAAAGCATGGCTGCACTTCATCTCCGTGCATTTTGAAAATGACTAATTGTTTACGATAACAAAAATCTCCATATCACTGAGCTAGAAGACACACGGCCGGTGTTTATTTTATTTATCGGTAATAAAATATAACGACCCGAACATATCACAGAATCATTTTCACTTGCCCGAAGACGCATTTCACTTGCCCCGGGCAATCGGACAACTGTTAATGTCGAACCCTGCAGTTGTATTGTAACCTACATGTATGTACTTGCATTAATCAATTCATGTCGGGTTCAAACTGTAATCAATGATGGTGATATAGGAAATGTGCTTCATAGTGCCAGGAATGTGGCCATTCCATGCCCAGGGCTGCAGTGGGTACACCTGGTCTGTAGAGTCTGCACACTACTGCACACTGACTTCTATTCTTTCAGTTTCTATCAATTGAATACTTCTGTCTTTGAAGTTTCTTACAATACTGTACTGATAGTTTTGAAAATGATTACCGTATTTTACGGACTATAGGTCGATGGGGACGATAGGTCGAATTGCTGCTTTTCGGCTAAATTTTTTGGGGAATACCAAGATAGGTCGAAGCATTCCATAGGTCGAGGATGCCGATGACAACTTGGGTAAATATCGTCACATCGAACAGGTTTTTTTTTTTTTCATCGGTAAACATTTGTCCTATAACGATGTTCTTCGGTAAGTATATGTAAGTATTAATTCAAGAATACTATTCTTATGTGTCATAAAAGAAATAATTATGAAAGTTAAATTAAATAAAATTTTGTTTTTAAACTTGTGTTTGTGTGTTTTTTTTATGACGAGTACGGTTTGTAAAGCCAGACATCGACGACATTCAAATCAGGCCATCTGTGGGTGTCACAATAGATGGTAAACGGATGTTCATACAATAAAATAATTAAGCTGTCAAAACAATGTATCACCTTGTGCAGTTTTATTGACACACCTTTAAACTGTGTTCAATTATTAGTACACAAATTATGTGATTGTCTCTGTCCAGTAAATTTTCAATCAGCTGATCAGGATAAATGCCGACAGAGGTTCACCTGTGTTGATTATCTCATGGTGATTATTTTATTTGTTCCTAATTGATGACCAATTCAAGTGTAGAACATTCTAGTTTAACGAAATCGATAATTATTTTCCAGTACATTTAGTATAAAAAGCTTGTTCACCATGTGTATTGTGAGATATAATATTGCAACCGCCATGTTTTACTACAACCTTGTGCGCATGCTCGTGTTCGGTACCCCTCGTGTTTGATTGAAAGCTACATAGCTATATTTAGATATTTTGTGATAATAATTTTATAAACGATCCACCCTGTGATTTTTTTTTCAACAACATACATTTTTTATAGTATATAATTTTTTATTATACAATACAATATTGAACTGATTTTCGTTAACACTTCATTCTTCAATCATTGAATATTGATTTTTTTTCGGATGTTGAACATTTTATTCCCGGAATTGCACCCCCTGTTAGTATACTTTTATTGCTTTAATTAAAAAAAAATAACACCAAGAACATCGATAATTTCAGGCTTCTTATTCAGGAAAAAAACCTACAGCAAAATAAAGGTATACTGTCAACAAAATCGTCATTTTTATCGAGATTTTTTTTTAGGGATTCTAGATTTTTCAACTTCATCCTTGTATAGGTCGATGTGGACGATAGGTCGAAGCCAGCGTGTTGAGGAAAAAAAATATCGACCTATCGTCCGTAAAATACGGTACAATGAAATTCTTGGGGACAAGAAATGGCTGGAAAATACGTAATGCTTTGATGTCATCTATAAAGTGTAAAAATTTCAGAGTACCAGACAGATGTTGACTTCAGTTTCATTTCCTTATGCCTGCTTCACAAAAAATGAAATAAGATTTTCTAAAATTGTATATTTCAGCGCCACATGAGTGATGTGTCAAGTATAGATTTAGATGAGGTATCAACGTCGGGAGGTGAAACTGACCAGGACAAAGCACCATCTCCCGAAAAAGATGTATCTCCCGAAAAAGATGTATCTCCAGAAAAAGATGTACAGTTATATTGTTTTTTAATTGTCATTTTTGTCATAATGTAAAATATTATAGGTTGGAGTTATTGTACCATACATCACGTTATTTTGACATGGAAAAAAAATTGATATTGTAGGATCTATTTTGACATTTACAGTAGATTTTCGTTCCATTTATTAAAAACATGTTTATTTTACATTAAATTCTTTATATGTTATGTTGTAACATTACTGCTACTTCAAATGTAGTGAAAATATCTTAAATTTTCTTCCAAATAAAAACAGGTAATAAATTTTCAGATCAATCATTAATATTTTGCTACTGTTCTTCTTTTGAATAGGAAGAAAAGAAAGAACCTATTATACTAGAACCTGTGCCTGAAAAAGTAGATCCTACTCCAGAGCCTGTGCCTGAAAAAGTAGATCCTACTCCAGAGCCTGTGCCTGAAAAAGTAGAGCCCTCCCCAGAGCCTGTGCCTGAAAAAGTAGCTACACCAGAGCCTTCACCGGAACAGTCTCCAAAAACTTCCCCTAAAGTGTCCCCAGAATCATCACCTAAAAAATCTCCTGAATCATCACCACAGAAAACTCCTGAAAAGTCTCCATCTCCTGAAATATCTCCAGAAATCAGTCCACAGAAAGAACAAGATCCAGATAAATCTTCTGATGAAGGTCTGGGACCAAGCAGTGATGAAAAGTCTGATAATGATCAGGTAAATATCTGAGAAGATACAGTGATTATACAATGTAGGTCAAAAGTTGACTATAACAGTTAGGTAAATGTCTGGGACTAGGTGGTAATAAAAGGTCATTATTTTCTGATAAAATAAGGATTTAGGGGTTGTTTTATGGTGTTTGACGGCACTTTCAACAATATTTCAGTTATATTGTGGTGGTCAGTTTTATTGGTGAAGTTAAAGAAAACCACAGACCTACAGCAAGTCACTGACAAACTTTATCACATAATGTTGTATTGAGTACACCTCGCCTGAGCATGAATCGAAGTCTCAACATTTGTGGTGATAGGCACTGATTGCATAGGTGGTTATAAATCCAACTACCATATGATTAATATTATGACTACGACAGCCCCCTGATAAAATAAGTAGGGTTTGAAAGTATAAACTGTCTTATTTGGTAACACACAGATAAATATCTTTAACCAAGTAGTTAATGAAAGGTTATAATTTGGCAGCAACCTGACTCGAGTACAAGTCAGAACTTTCTGAGAACAGGTGTAGATCTTTATTATTAATTAGTCAATTAAATAACTGGCCCAATCAATGAATAAAATCAGATTCGTCTGATAGCAGTATTAATAGTGATGAATTTAAAATCTTTTTTTTTTTTAAATACAAAAAATTCCCGCCCCCCCTACTCAAAGTTTATATCATTATTAGACATGAAAACATCTCAACATTAGCCAGTGGTTACAAGAATAACTTGGAATCGATATGCAGACAAACTACCTTGTATTCTATAGATTTGTATTTCTTTTTTATGCCCCCGCAAGTATTGGTCGGGGGGCATATTGTTTTACCCCTGTCCGTCCTTCCGTTCGTCACACTATAGTATGCATAGTTTGTCCCGCTAACTCCTACAGTTTTGGAGCTACAGCTTTAATATTTTGTAGGATTTTTACACACATAATGAAGGTGTGCATGTGCACAGGATTTTGATTTTCATCAAATATTCTCAAAATGAAAGGTAGTTGGACTTAGTCATTTTTTTCGTACTAGCTGCATAAAGGGAACATGGTTTGTCTGGCTAACTCATCCTACAGTTTTAGAGCTACAGCTTTAATATTTAGCAGGATGTTTATACACATAATGGAGGTGTGCATGTGCACAGGATTTTGATTTTCATCAAATATTCTCAAAATGACAGGTAGTTGGACTTAATCATTTTGTTTGTCTGTCCGGATATGAATACATGGTTTGTCCGGCTATCTCCTCCTACAGTTTTGGAGCTACAGCTTTAATATTTTGTAGGATGTTTATACACGTCATGGAGGTGTGCATGTGCACATGATTTTGATTTTCATCAAATATTCTCAAAATGACAGGTAGTTGGACTTTTCATTTATGCCCCCATATAGGATATATGGTTTGTCCGGCTAACTCCTCCTACAGTTTTGGAGCTACAGCTTTAATATTTTGTAGGATGTTTATACACATAATGGAGGTGTGCATGTCCACAGGATTTTGATTTTCATCAAATATTCTCAAAATGACAGGTCGTTGGACTTTTCATTTATGCCCCCCATATAGGATATATGGTTTGTCCGGCTAACTCCTTCTACAGTTTTTGAGCTAGACCTTTTATATTTTGTAGACAGTTAGTACCAACACCGAAGGTGTGCATATTATATGGATTTTGATTTTCAACAATTTTTTACAAAATTATGCTTATATGAACTTAGCCACTGAAACCTGTTAGCGTGTAAACAATGCTCCTTATACTTGCGGGTCCCTCCAGGCACTCCGGCTTCCTCCGCCACTAAAACTGACCACCACGATATGGCTGAAATACTGCTGAAAATGGCATTAAACCCCATTCAATCAATCAATCAATCGAACATCACATTGTTAGGTACAGATTCATTTATTTCAGTCATTTCTGCTTGATGCTGAATAAGCAAAACATTGGTTTACCCTTTTGCAATTATAACTGTGGGGGCCTTGTATGTGTCTTACAGACACAAACTAAGACACAAACCCCTTTTAATGTCCATACGTAAGTTTTCTACATCATACCCGATAAGGTGGATAAGGTTGAGACGGGGGCATTCAATTTTCTAGTTTATTACTTAGATTTACACCACACAATCTGGCTTGACGTTTCTGCCCTTTTAAGAGCGAAAATATTAATTGAAAAATTATTAGACTTTAGTAATAGACTGGTCCTCTTCATTTGTTTATTTCACTGCATCAGGGTTTTCAATGTTTTTCAAGTGTACCAGTACTTCACTATTTACAGGGGGTACTTTTTCTTTAAAATTTGAACAATTTTCATGAATATCTTATACAACACTCTTTAAATCAGGAGGTACCAAAAACCATTTTAGACAGGTAAAAGTACCTGTTACCGCCCCTTATTGAAAGGCCTAACTGCATCAATTTAGGAGCCAGGACGGTAGAATAGACAAGAATAACAGATACAGAAAATTATCAAAAATGTCAGTGCACACTAGAATCTGGACATTTGTCTGGAATTGAGACACAATACAATCATATTTAACCTGTACTATAATTTAATAATTTCCATTTTCTAGTATACATGTACATGCTTGCAATCACAGCCAATTTTATTCTCTAATATATTAATTAGCACACATGAATTTTCTCTGCCAGGTAGAAATAAACAGATGATTGGTTTGGTTGGTTGATGGTCTTTAATGCCATTTTCAACAAAATTTCAGTTATATCATGGCAGTCAGTTTTATTGATAGAGGTACCGGACAAACTTTATCACATGATGTTGTATCGAGTACACCTCACCACGAACGGGGTTCGAAGTCACAAATTTAGTGGTGATAGGCACTGATTACACAGGTAGTTGTAAATCCAACTACCATACAATCATATCCTCTACGGCCCTTTTCAATTATATAGTCTGCTGTTTCAAATAGGACTGATAAACAAATGTTTTTTTTTTCAGAATGCCAGTCCACGAAAACCAGCTGATGATATAAAATATGACATGGACGAAGTCGTAGATGAATTGATTGATGAAGTTATAAAATCAACAGAAGCCCTGCCATCTGTAGCTGAGGTTGTGTTTGATACGATACAGGACGTTATAACACAGGAAGGAGATGAAGATCAGAATGAGACATCAGTGTATGATGTCACTGACATAGAAATGGAATTAGATGAAGATGAAACGGAGCAGAAACCGGAGGAGCCGGACAATAAAATTGAGGAGCCTGACAATATAAGTGAAATCAGTGACATGTCCAAGGGAACTGAGGATAGTGAGAAGGAGAGTATATGTAATGACAGAAATAGCATATCAAGTGTTACACGAATAGAAATCGGGCAGCCTGGTGATAAACCTAAAACTAAAATAATTACTAAGCCACAGCCAGAAATGGAGGTTCAGGAAATAAAGGTCAGAGTTGAAAGTGACGACGAAAAATCGATAAAATATGAACAAAATAGTACAGACTCGGAACGTAAAGGTAAAAACATTTCAGTGATTACCATAAACGGACAACAGCCTCCCACAGGAAATACTATACTTGTAAATGGACATGTAGCTGGTGTCAAAGACACGTCAGGAAATGAAATAATGATTAATTCCATCTCTAACCAGAAAAATGATCCCAATGTTCCACAAACAGACCTTGATTCCTGTGATGTAGAGGAAAATAATGAGGATCAGAAATCTGATTCTGAGAGTGTGAACACAGAAGATAGTATTGATAAAGTAGAAACCAAGAAACCTGCCGTCAACAAAGTACAAGGAAAACAACACATTAGAAATAGAAGTGTAAGTATTGCTAGTGACAATGTTAATTGCACTCATTTTTAGCCAAGTTGCAACGAAGTTGCTGTTGGCTTATGTTTTGGCGAAATTCTGTCTTTTTGAATTATTTTTGCCAGAGTTTTGGCCCTTGAACTTGTAATTTAAAATCTAGTCACTGCAAGGTGATACTTCTAATATTTTAGGTCCTCTGATTTTTGCGGCCTGTAGGGGACAATATATTGCTATGTCACGTATGTGCAATACTCTCAGAATTCTTGTTTTCTAAGACATATGCATAGTCCACAGGGCTCACCACACATAGTAAAGACAGGGAGACTTGACTTCTCTCTCAGTTGACTTAAGGGCGAAGTGAGGGAAAATCTGGGAGACTCCCGAAAATCGATCCCGATTTTAACGTTTCTTTCCCCACTACCGCATGTTCCCCTACCTTTCACAAAATGAATGTGTGCTGCACAAGATCTTAAAAAGGATGCAATTAACGAGTTTGGAATAAAATATTGAACATCAAGCCCTGTATGGGTCATATTTCAGGAACATGGGAGCTTCTTTTACGTGAAGATTGAAGAAAAAGTATGATATATAGGCGACGTCTCAAAATAACAGGGCGACTGAAATTTCGCTTTTGGGCCGAGTTGGAGCGACTTCAGAGCCGTGAAGGCGACTTTGTCGCCCAAGTCGCCTGGTTTGGTGAGCCCTGAGTCCATACAATTAGTCAGCACACTTCAAACTATATTAAACTGTCTAGTTATCTTACTGTTTACCGGATGGGAGCCCTGTGGTTGTTTTTTGCATGTAATTGCTACTTGGTAATGTGATGTCTGGTACAGTAATGAAAGTATTGGTAAGATTACTACACCTGTATTTGGTTTTCTTGTTGATAAATCTGCATCTGATGATGTGGGAATAACAATACACATCAAATAACATCAAGAGGATAAAGATGCTTAGATGTAGCATGCATGGTTGGAAATAAAGGGTACCGCTCAACTGTGAGCTAGGGGCCATTTCACACTCATATTAGGTAGTAAGTTATTCTCAATGTTGTGACTGAAATGTGTACAACAACAATAAAAATACTGTTCTTTTACATTAATTTGTGTCTTAAGTGTAATGTTAAATAGTCTGCATGTTCATTTGCATGTTCATTTCCATCCATATTATCCTTTCTTACTAATATATAAGATGGGCAGGAATGCAACACTAAAGCTCTGCAGTGAAGACAACTTAATTAATAATTAACTCATTATAATGAAATACCACCATTTAGTGAGTATTTCATATTAATTAAATTCACTATCTGTGCTGTGTTCATTCAAATATATTTTTCTTTTTAAATACCTTTTTTTGAATGTCAGAGTTATCTCCCTGTAATCACTGGCACAGTTTATTTTTGTCATCTAAGGCCATGCAAAATTAATTACTTGGTTCTCAGGCCCTTTTTTGTCAAAATTGATGACAGAGGGCGGCATTTTTTTTTATCCTTTTACTGCTGTAAAAAGTGATGAGGGAGGCATTTTTTCTTCTTTTTTTTTTGTGAAAAATATGGCAATGTATAAATCTTTTCATTACTTTATTGAAAATTTCAATTTTATTTCTTCCGATGGTGACAGAAACATCACAAGTGGTTAATTTTTACGTACCATTTTTTATCTCCGTAAACAATTCCAATAAGGTACAAGCTTCGGAGAAGCCCGCTATTATGTTCCCTGGTAAAACTGGCAAACATTTGTGCCGAATTTGTACAGAAACGATTGACATTTTGTCTAAATGTCAAACGGAAACACGTTTTTTATTTATACATTGTCATAACGATGCTTTAAATCTCATTTAAGCATGATGCGTTTTAAAGCGTTTCACTGACCACGCAATATAAGAGAAAAAACGGATGCGGTTGTTTTTTCCGTACGGACAGCGCTACCGCATTTAAAATTTTGTTTTTGCTATTTTTGCAATAAAATCGGCAATGCGGCGATGAATTTCCACATGCAGGCGGGCCTGAGAACCAAGAAATTAACTTTTTATGGCCTAATTTTTATGTTTTTTTAATTTGATTGTGAATTATTTTTTTTGGAGCGGTCCAAATTCTGAAATTTCACATAGTATGAAGGTATTTAGAATATTAATTTTGCATCCAATTTTGATTGTTTTTTTAATCAGATTTGACATAGCTAGTTCTTATTATTACTAAGATTAAAGGGGACTGACAATTAAAATAGAAAAACAAGACAAATACCCAGAATATAGTTCAGTTTAACAAATTATTGTTTCCGGCATATTATTATTGTGTTAAGCACAATTCTGTATCCACATATGCTTGTTCAACTTTCTCTTAATTATGTCTCCCCTTAGAACGAAGGGAGACATATTGTTTTAGTCTGATTTTTTCTTCTGCTTCTGCTTCTTCTCGGCAAAGCTTGTCCGGACCATAACTTTTTTGTCTTTCCAGATAGGTCAATTATATTTGGTATGTGGCTGCATGACCATAAGGCGGTGTGTCACATACCGTAATGAACTTCGTGGGACCTTGTCCTTTGACCTCAAGGTCAAATAATTGCTTTTAGCTCACCTGACCTGAAGGGTCATGTGAGCTATTGCTACCACTGGGCATCCGTCGTCCGTCTACAGAGATGTTCAAATTCATGTGACTTTTGGTGGACAACAGGTCCAGCACAATGTTCAGTTCTGGTGGACTTGACTACTTTTTGCCAGACTAAAGTTTTTGTCTTGAAAACCAACAAACGAAATATATAGAGGGAAAAAAGTCTTTTTCTATCAGTATATAAAGTGTCCAAAAAATACTGCACTCCTATAAGTGGAATTTAGTGAATCATGTCCAGAAGGCAGAATAAGAAAAGGAATCTACAAGTAATGAAAATGAAAAAAACAATCAACCCTTTCAACAAAGGAAAAAAACTGTAGAAAATGTTGGATGAAACGTGGTTTACATCTCAAATTTTACTGATATATGCCTTATAATTGAAATTAAAATAAATTTTCTGTGTTGTGTTGTGTTGTCCCATGCATACGAAATTGGCCATGATGCAGCGATGTTTGTTTATAATTTATCTCTGATACGGTACCGGACCAATTAGGATTTCTAGTAAACAGTTAGCAAATTGGCAAAAAATACTTTTTCATGTTGATATACGTATACGCTTTTAATTTGAAAATAAAACGGCTATCAATCTAAATGATAAATTTATTTCATGTTTATGAATAGTGAACGGACACGATAAATCAATTTTCCATTGCCAGATCAGTTCCAAACCGTAACCGATCCCGATATTATATTCGCGTTGTCACGTCCGGTGCAAATCAAACGAAATCGGACCTTTTTGTTGGAAAATTTCTGTCAGACATCAGGTCCACTGGTGATTAACAAATAGAGCCTTGTTAAAATCAGCCCCCTCGGTCCGACAGGTCCGACGGTTTTGAACATCTTTGCATCTGTCGTTAGCTTTTTGCATTTTAATCAACTCCTCTAAAACCACTGGGCCAATTTAAACCAAACTTTGGTGGTATGGTCCTTGGATGGCCCCCTTCCAAAATGTGTCCGGTGATCCTGACTTCCAACCAAGATGGCTGCCAAGCTAAAAATAGAAAAAAGGGGGGATGAAATTTTAATTGTCCATTGCTGCTTTATTATAAATCAAAATGCGCTCAAATTTTAACTGCAGCTACATGGCAAGGAGTAGTTTAACATATATTCCGGGTTTTTCTGTGAAATTTTTCTTTCAGCCGATTTATACCAATTATGCAAATTAGGCATATTTTGATTAAAGATCACATTTAAATCTTTTCCTCTGAAACTGCTGAACCAAATTAAACCAAACCTGGCAGGGATGGTCCTTGGGAGGGTTCCCTTTCACAATTATGTCCGACAGTTCCGCCCTCCATTCAAGATGGCTGCTGTTGCTAAAAATAGAAATTTCTTCAATTGTCAATTTATGCTTTATTACAAATCAAAATTAACTCAAATTTTAGCTGCAGCTACATGGCAATGAGTAGTTTATATATTCTGGGTTTTTTTGTGAGATTTTTTCAGCCAGTTTATTCCGTTTAGGAATATTATGAGATAAAAATCACATCAAAATCTTTTGCTCAGAAATTTGAGTTGAAATGATCTTTCGGTGGCCCACTTTCAAAATTTTGTGTAACACCCCCATTCTATCAACTTTAGATGTCAAATTGAAAACCAGGTGAGCGATTTACAGGCTCTTGGGAGCCTCTAGTTTAAATAGTATTTTCTTGTCCGGGCCATAACATTTTTGTCTTTCGAGATAGGTCAATGATATTTGGTATGTGGGTGCATGACCATAAGGCAGTGTGTCACGTGGAACCTTGACCTTTGACCTCAAGGTCAAATAATTTTTTTTTTTTACAACATTCAACTCATAATATGTAACTTATTGTTGTACAGATGGCAGCATTAAGGGAAGACATAAGTTTTAGGTATCTAAAACAGTTCTTCCTAGTTATCTGGATCGTTTTTGTGATAGTTGTTTCCACTAAGAAAGCACACACAGAGCTGCTGTGACATTGGTCAATATATTTTTACTGTCTTGCATACTATTGAATGTTCATTGGTTGAAAAGGGGGAGAGTTAGTGTATGGTGTTTAATGCCACTTTCAACAATATTTCAGTTATACTTACTCGGTTAAAAGCACTGACCTGTCGCAAGTCACTGGCAATCTTGATCACGTAATGTTTTTTCGAGTACTCCTCGCCATGAACGGGATTCAAACTCACAACTTTAGTGGTGTTAGGCACAAGTAGTAAATCCAACTATATGTACATGTACTAGACGATCCCGACCATTGATGAATGAAATGTTACCTGTCATACATTTTTGTAACCCCATATTGGGATGCAGTCTAAACTGGATATTTCAAAGTAACCACTTGGTACCACTCTGTAGTTATACAACTGTCACATTACAAGGCTTTACTGGGAAGCTTGTCATGGAATATTAATTAAAAATATTCAATGATAGAAGTAATCAGAATTACAGTGAATCCTATATCATCAGAACCTTCTTGGACAGAATTACAGTAAATCCTATATCATCAGAACCTTCTTGGACAGAATTACAGTAAATCCTATATCATCAGAACCTTCTTGGAACCAGCTTTAATGTTTAGGATAGACAGATGCTCAGTTTATAAAGTTAACAGGAATTTCCAACATTGAAGCATTCTTTAAATTTAAGTTTGGTTTATTCAGGGTTTGGTTTAGACAGGTTTCACTTTGTGTTATTATCTTTTTTGATTGAAACTGTTTATTGATTAAAAAGACCAATCTATTTAAAGGAGATAGAGATCAATGGTCTATTAATGTGTTAGATCACCTGACACATGTATATACAGACTACATTGCTTTTAAATTAATTTATTGAGGGAAAAATAAACACAGAATATCTGCCCAGGATGAATGATTGCTATGTAATGTTTAATCCTAATTAAAATGATAATCTAGACAAGTCCTGGACTCATCACATGTATTTTAGGACTCGCTATTATTTTACAAAAGCAAAGAATTTGCACTGTTGTAGGGTTGTCATTGTCAACCGATTGTCGATGAAAATCATTGGTTAATTTCACACTTTGCATCGGTTACTTTTTAAAACTACAAATGGAAAATTGTCTTTTTTCACTATTTGGGATCTAAAGGCTTTTCCATACCAAATCTTATCGGTAACATATCAATTTCCATCTGCTACTTAAAATCATAATGAAAACCCTGCTGTTGGGACTTTTTGCTGAAACTCGTCAAAATTTTATCTTAAAAGGATCTCTCATGTACATGTACCCTCACATTTATATGATAGATACATGTATTTACATGTATGCATGTATTGTTGTTTACGTGTACTTATTGATGTAATGACTATACAATCAATCAGACATGAACATCTAACTCACACTTATATTGTCTTAGATCAGATCATGCCTGGGGCATAAAACATCTGTTGACAACTAGATTGATTTGTTTTATGCTACTTTTAGCAATTATTCAGTTACATTGTATACTGTTAGTGATAAAAAAAAACTACATATAGTGGACAGTGGCTGATCAATTTTCTAAGCTGGTCATGCATCTACATGTATGTACAGTCAGTCAGTTGTTAAAATTATTTGGAAACTTACCAATGTTCCTTATAATTTACATGTACATGTAAACTACATAGAAGTATAATTAAAAAAATAATAACAATCCTGAAATCAGTTCATAGCAAATATTGGTATTTTTTATCAAAACAAGAAGAAAAAAAGCAGAATTAAATGTAGTTTTATGCCATAATTTCAATATAATTTTATCAACTAACAATTTTGAGAAATTTGAGAAGATAAACATAAAACAGAATTAATGTTGCCTAAAACACAATGCAATGATCATGATAGATAGTACTTTTGTTGACAAATAATTTAAGTCTGTGTTGAAATCATGAGAATTTGAGAGAAAAAAAAAACATGCTTCTGAAAAGTATTGAAATTACTACTATACACTGCATGCCTTTCTGCTTTGGGCTTTGGTTGATAAAAAATGATAAAAATTGGACATGAACTGTCTTTTTCACTGGGTTTGAAACAGAACAATTTTTCAAAAAATGATAGTTTTATATGAAATATATTTAGCCATATTTGGAATTTTCAGAACACTTTTGAACACCATCAGTACATCCAAGCAGTATATAGAAAAGCTAGAAAAAGCATATGAATTGTGGAAAAAACAATTATAATATATTATGTTTGTAACTTCTATATAAGTAGAAATTAAGAAAGGAATGTGATTACTATGGTAATTATTTCTGATGTCCTTTAATAAAATACCTGTAAAAATGTCACGTTTTGCAGACCATGTACCAGTATGTGCAGTCTCATTAATAAGTACCACATGCATGTCAGGTATTTACATATATTATTCTACCTACATGTATCATCAGAATAATTATATGAATTTGGTTTAGATTTGCAAGTTTTTAGAATATAAATTATGATTAAAGATGATATTTGATCATTATTTTTGCCAAAGATTTGCAGCTATTTTTCATCTTGTGTTAAATTAGACCATTCATAAAAATTGTTGGTTTGCTATTTCCCAACCGACCCACCAAAAATTGACCCCTACCAAAAAAAATAATTTGGGTTTGTCAAAGAATTTTTTTAAAACTATATATTATTATAGCATGTTCTACTTTAAAAATGTGTCTTTTTATACGATGACAACACATTTTGAAGTTGTAATATATTATGGATATGTCGTCATTCGTCTGTAGACGCAATGGTTTTCGTGTGACAACAAATGACAACATAATGAAAACCAAGGACTATTAAAATCTAAATTTTCGTCGATTTATCAAAATCCAGATTTTGACCCGTGGGCTGCAAAACAATGTCCCATCTTAAGTTTATTGTACAATGTACCCTCTCTTGGAAAATCCTGGTTACAGGGCTATTGTATATTGATTGATTGGCATTTAATGTCAAGTTGAACAGTATTTTAGCTATTAGTTATATATACATGTATCATGGCCCTTAAGTGCATTTTTTTCGTATATTATGTATCTACCAATGTATTCTTGAACATGTGTAATGTGTTGGGAAGGGGTCGGTGAGGGATACATGAGAGAGAAGATAATAATGGCTGCTTCACAAAATGATGCCTCATCTGTTTAATAAGAAATGTCCAGTTTCAACAAACATAATCATTTATCTTGACAATAATAAAAGTGTTCTGTTTATAAGTTATAACATCCTTTTTAAGAAATTTGTATTTTACTATATTAATTAGATTAGATTAAACATATTTTATTGCTAAATATTTTAACAATTGGATTGGACACAAATTATACCAATTTACAAGGGTCCTCTCCACATAATAAATAATTACAATAGTACATGCGTCAGCAATAGTAAATTACAATATGCATATACAACATTATAAATAAATTCTTTGAAAAATGAAGAAAATGGAGACACAACAAAAAAAAATACAAAACAAAAAGCATGAAATTATATAATATAAGCATGTTTTACCTTACTTGTATCTGAGATGGAATTGATAGATTAATTAAAAAAATACATATTGGAGGGGGGAGGGGGTTGTGATCATAAATGGGTAAAACGTTTTGTTCATTTGATGTAAAGTTGTACAGATTTGAAAATTTGTAGATTTTACATCTCAGTCAAGGTGTCATCGCCAAAAAGTAGGACTTCAATTTTTAGTTCATGAAGAAAAACTAGTCTTAATTTCAATTCTTCTCTTGCTTCGTTGTAAAGACAACATTCTAATATAAAATGAAATGCATCTTCAAATGCACTACCACATATACAGCCTGGATCATTAGCCAAATGCACACGAAACAGATCAGCATTCAAGCTACTGGATCTATGTCTCTGTCTAGTGTGAATTATATTTAATATTCTACATCCAGTATTGTAAAATTTGGGGGATTTTATTGTTTGATTTTGAAAAAAAAAAAAAAACTATATTAAATTGATTGAGTGATTGGTGTTTAACGCCAACTTTAGGAGTATTTCAGCTATATTGTGGAGTTGTATTTTAATCAAAAGTTCATAGAACTAAGATATCATTATAAAAATAGACAATTGGGTGTAATCATCCAGTTGATGAAGATAATGCTTAATTTTAATTCATATATTTCAGACCGGACTACACCCTACTTTGTTCACTTTTAATTATCCCAATTATCCAATAGTTATGATTGGTTTATTATGAGTTAAACATTATATTCTGTTTCATTGGTAACATTAGATTATTGGTTATTTTTCAATAGATTCCAGATTGAAGAACAAATCTAATTAAAAAGAACACTGCAAAAATATATACAATGTACATTGTATGTATTTTTTTTCTCGATTAGGTGTACAACATTAAATTGTTTAAAATTAAATCATCATTACATATATGTCATATGGTTTAAAACTTAACTATAGTTCTGAAATATTGGTGCAAGTGGTATTAAACACCAATAATTTAGCATAAACTATTAACCATTAAATTATTTCTGATATAAAGAAATCCTAATTACTGATCCGTGATCATACAAAATTGCGCTGAATATAATATTAATGATATAAATGCTAAAAAATATAGTATACCAGGGTTCGAAATTACTGTAGGTCCGATAGCCCGAGGCTAGAAGAATTGCACTCGGTCTAGGCCAAGTTGTTTTATCCTAGACCGTGTGTCTAGGTGATTTACGACTATCAATTTCCTGAAAGTGTGTTCCGTGCGGACATCGTTTTCTATCTTATGTAAAATCATTGGTCATGTCGGCACTTGAAATAAACTACTCTTTTCTCCGCTATATGTAAGAACCTATATGACTATGAGGTCTTGTGATAGGTGTAAACAATTTGGGAAAGACGACCCAGACAGTAAATTTGTCAATGGCAAAATAAGAATTCAGAAAACAAAATTATTTAAATTGTTAACATTTCTCAATCTTTAAAACAAAAACAAAAAACTTTTTTGACACAATATATGCACATCTCATACATTCAAAGCACACTGAGAATGCAGGATTTTGCATGTAATTATTAAACATTTTCTTGGGGGGAGGGGGTGGGGGAATGCACCCAAACCCCTCACCGCAAATACTGGTCTAGACTTTTTCCTTCAGGGCTAGAATAAATTAAATCAGTCTAGCCCTGCAGTCTAGACATTAATTTCTATTAAATTCTATCCCTGGTATACCCCAAACTCTGACAGCATAAGTCAGTAAGGCATACATGCTTCAATGGTTATAAAACAGGCAGGAATGCTGCCTTCTGCTTCATCTTGATAGTATTATAGGTACAATGACATTCATTTGTCTTAGGAAGAATGCTGTATTATACATTGAATCTAACATAAAACTTTTGATGTGTCTTTTCTTATTAACTATGATTAAATCATCTCTAGATGAACAGTTTCCTGTGTATAATGTACTTCTAGGTTAGCGGTCTGTAATTATGTAAACAATGATTTTACATATGTTTTGTAAATGTTTTCATTTTCAGGAAAATAAAAGTCAGTATCGGACCTTAACGAAGACAAGGAGATACATGAAAGATGGCGTTGTTGTTACTAGTACTACACAGAAAGTGGTCCAGGCCGGAGAAGAAAATAGGATACGAGTGGACTATGATAACAGGTATGTCTTGTTTTAATGAAGGAAAAGCAGGCTATAAAAAAAACTTGCAGATTTTGATAAGAGGTACATCATTTTTAACGATGAGAAAGGTAGATTATAAAAAAAACCTTCAGATTTTGATAAGAGGTACATTTTGTTGAATGAGAGAAAGGGAGACTACAAAAAACATGTGTATACTATTATGATACATTTGTAGCAGGTACATTTTGTGTAAGGAAAGGAAAGGGGCTATAAATAAACTGTATTATGATAACTTTTTGTTCATCTTGTTTAACAAAGAGAAAAAGAGACTACAAAAAACTTATGTGTTATGATAGCAGGTACATCTTATGTAGCAAAAGGAACAGTGGGACTAAAAATAACCTGTATACATAGCTTTTGATACATCTTGTGTAGTGGGACTAAAAATAACCTGTATACATAGCTTTTGATACATCTTGTGTAGCAAAGGGAATTGGAGACTACACATTCTTGTGAATAACAGGTACATCTTGTTTTAAGAAAGGAAAAGTAGACTTAAAAGAATCTTGTGTATTACTATAACAGATGAGGTGTAGGGTTTAATTGACCTCTAATTCAGGAATGGGACAGGATGGAAGAAAGCAGAACTGTAAATGGGCATGAAAAGAGGTTATACTTTTACATCAACACTATATTTTTTTGTCTAAAAGGAGGGGTATATCTTGTAGTGTTGAAAAACACAATATGACAAAAGGGTTATGATAGCAGAATAGAAATTAATGATAACTTTAGGGGTAGGGGAAGAGAATTGACTATGATAACACATGGTATACTTTTTGGAGGAGATTATAGGTCTTCCTTCTCCCACAAAATAATTTACAAAGAATATTTTATGCCCACAGTCTTCGCCTTAATTTTTTACACCTACTTACTTGCCCTAGGCCAAATTTAGAAAAAAAAATATCTATTTATTCAAACAAATTCTTTCATAATTTTCACTTCTCTGAATCCAGTTTTACTTCTCCCGGGCTTCGGGCAAGTGGACTAGCACGAAGACTGTTCCCAGAAATTGGTGTTCATCAGAGAGAAACATACTGAATAATGAATAAAGTTGAGGGTATTATGAAACACTATAATGATCTACCTCATTATCTCAACCTGATGAGGGTTTATTGTGTTTTAACTACTGGTAACTTTGGTTTGCCAGGATTTCTACAGAATCTCAAGTGTAAACTGAAGACTGCTGTGTTTTTCTTCATTGTGATTACTATTCTAGTCCACATTGGACTGAAATGCTTCCAATAGAATACAGAGAGCAAAAGATAGAGACATTATTGATAAACTTCATGGTTATATATTTCATCAATTTATTATATACATTACAAATCATATGCTTCCTAGATCCAATGTTTTGTCATATTCATTTGATGTAGATTATAATATAGAATATACATACAATGTTATATAGCAGACATGATTTACGTCAGTTATCTGACATGAGAATTACTATCATATGATTAACTACTACTAGTATGTTTACAACCCCACTTTACTTGATTAGTAGAAACTGGACCTGTAGTTATATATACATTAAATTATAGTAGTTTACCTCTTGCTGACCTACATGTAGGACAGGGTAGGTAACAGCAACAAAACAATGTGCTGTATATTGTATGCCCCCTTCACTAGGCATCTGGGGTTTTAAGTTTTATCCATGTCCATCTGTATATACTGCATATGGGCGGTTTAAAAAAAAAAAGGCTAATGTCATATTTACCAGCCTAAGTGGTTCCTATGATTATCAATGTTGTTTTTAATTACTTCAAAATATGTGTCCCTGTATCAAGAATAATTCTGCAAAAAATGTTTTATTTATCTTTAAAGACAAGAAAGTTATGACAGAAAAAGATGCCAAAAAGTCAGAAGTGCAACACTTTTTTGGGACACTTTTAAAAATAACACTTTTTCAAAAGAGTCACAAAAAAATAATATGCATACTGCATTATTAAAAGTTATAGAAAATAACTTTTCACTGTATAAGCTTTCTTTTAAGCATAAGATTAAGTGTTTTCCGATATGTTCATGTATTTAAATGTTCAATTAAATAAAGTACCTACTCTGTCAGGAGTGCAACAAAATATTTTGTGGTTTTGAATAAATACTTATCTACAGCTTAAATATCTCTTTTCTAATGGACAATTGCTTCATCAGATATATTTATTGTATATTGTCTTTGAAATAAATAGCATATATTGCAACAAAAGTGTAAAGTATTAATTATATGAAAGATTTATTGAGGTAATATAAAATGCCAGGAGTGCAACATTTGATTTTTAAATTATCACAGTTCTGTAGAAATGAATAAAATATATTATTTTGTTTTATTTTTCAAGAAACCCCAGTCCAAAGAATAGTTGACAGTCACTACTTTGTCCAATACTTTATTAATGTTTCCACTGGGAGCATTTAATTCATGTCAGGAGTGCAACTAATTTTGATACATTTCCACCATGTTCACTTTAAGACATTTTTTTTGCCTCTGATTAAAGTAATTTTTACAAAAACAATATCAAATAAGTTAAGACACATTAATAAAGAAACCCATAAGTGTTTCACTCATCATTCAGTGCTTGGTAAATGTTTAATGTTAAACTTTCAATCACTTCACCTTCATTTGAATCATCCCATAAGTGTTTCACTCATCATTCAGTGCTTGGTAAATGTTTAATGTTAAACTTTCAATCACTTCACCTTCATTTGAATCATGATTCTCATTTCAGATTAGTAAAGATGCATTATGTTTTTATAATTATATGTTTTGCTTTTTACATTGAATGTGTAAAGTCAGAGTTTATTACATAACAAAACAACCATTTGTAATTTTTTTTTCTACAGAATGTATTTCAAATGTTTTAAGGTCAGGAGTGCAACAAATTTAATCTCATAAGGTAGCCAATATATATGTTGTAAAGTGGCTTAATATTAAAAACAAGTTTAAGTTTTATTACAAAAGACCATTTTCTTTTGCTTTTTGCAGTGAAGTGCATTTATGGTAAGTCAATTTCTAGGCCTGGCTACCGCCTTTACCGCAAATCAGAATTTAAGAAAATTTAGAATAAAAGAAAATATCATAACAAATATTTTTTTCTCACTTGTATTTATTATTGCTTTGTGATGAAAGAAGGTAACAAAGTTGTAAAAAAGGGTTATGATATTAAGCAATAAGAAATACTCCTTTTATTTGAATTTAGTAACTCATATTTGTCTAAGAATACTCAGTGCAACTCAGGAGTGCAACATAATGAACTCTATGAAAATATGTTTTATATATGAAACAAATCAGTTATAATCTTATTTCAATGTGACTGTAATATCAAATTATGATCAGATATGGTAACTGGACATTGGAAAGTGTTTTTAGTGAGTAATTATTCATTCTCCTGTCTGATAGTTTCATTTTTATAAGTTATAATTTCAATTATCTAAGATTAAGTAGGCTGTAAAGTTGAATTTGGTAGAAATATTACACTAGAGAGAATGTACATCATTTGTTTTAGTTATAAATTAAAATAAAATTCCATTTCATAACATTATCTGACTTTAGATGCTTTTTCTAACCCTCTATATAGTTATGTCAGGAGTGCAACATTCTAACCATATTGGGAGCATTGAAATTTGTGTACTTTCAGGTTCCAAAATGATTGATTTCTCGAAAATAAAGTATTCATTAGTTTCCATTAGATGAAGGCACAAAATAAATACATACTTTTTAAGCTGCAGTTAATTTTTGTACTTAATCTTCACTCAACAGTTGATTATTGCTTAAAAATATGAATATGCACAAAAAAAAAATTTTTAAAGAGATTTTTTAACAAAATAAAAAAAATATGCTGTATTTCATATAAAAGCTTCTTCATATATTGCTCATGAACAATTTTGGGACAAAATAAATGTATTTTGCTAATAGCATTGGTTTTTTTTAAAGTAAAAGACAATTGTCAGGAGTGCAACACTTGTAAATAAAATATATCTTTAGGCTTCTATTTCTCTGTCACTAGGCAACATACTCATGTAATTTTTTGTGTATGGTGTTCCTTATTCATTAAACTAAGATTATTAGGTAATTTTTTTTGGAAACTCTTGGTTTTCTTTAGCACTACAAAAACTATTAGACATCATATTGATAAAAACCAAGGCAAAAAATAAGAAAATCTAGCTTTTTAACAAATTTAATCTATATCACTTGGAACTTATGACTTAAAAATGAAATACCATACATAACTTATTATTTGAAAACAAAAAATATCATATCTTTGTTACACAACTGAAGTAACCAAGCATAAATTACTCTGTATGCATTAAAATTTTATGACACTTTGCTTGCAAAAAAATGTTTAAAATTTTTTATTTTTGTTCAATATGCTTAATCCAACTAGATTTATAAACTTGAATGTATATACAACCAGAAACTAATAAGAAAATTGGGTTTTTAGTAGGTCTAATTTTGGCATATTTCCTCAATTTTTTAGCCATTTTTTTTTAAACTGTCCATATGGTGTCCACTCAATAATAGAGGTTATGGTGTTTAACACCACTTTCAAAAATATTTCGGTTATATCGTGGCGGTCAGATTTATTGGAGGTGGAGTACCCAGAGATAAGTTCACCTTAAGTACATTTGTATATCATTTGAAATTTATGCACAAGGTCAGGGACCATAAAAGAGATTCCAAGTTCAATTTAAGACTTTACCACTTACCAAATGAAATAATTCTGACACGGTTACACATGATAGCAGATTAAATATTAATAAAAGGCTGTTGGCCACTGGTCCCCCGATGCCAAGGTTACATAGTAAGATTAAATTTTGAAACTACTGTAAACTAGAAGTTCAGGTGAGCCTGTATCACTCACCTGACTTAAATAATTCTGAAAGGGGACCACCCAAGGACCATTTTGAAGTAAAAAAAAGGGGAATAACTCTGGTTAGATTTGTCGAAAAATCATCATTATCGAACTTGACCTAGATATTCATGAGATACACTTATATACCAAACTTAGTTTCAATCTGACTTTTTGTTCACAAGTTATAATTTGGAAACCAAAATATTAGCAATTTTGAAGTATAAAAAGGGATGTAACTCTGGTAAGATTTGTCGAAAAATGATCGCTATCGAACTTGACCTAGATATTCATGAGATACACTTACATACCAAACCTAGTTTCAATCTGACTATTTGTTTTAAAGTTATCATCTGGAAACCAAATATTTAGCAATTTTGAGGTATTAAAAGGGGCACAACTCTAGTAAAATTTGTCGAAAAATTGTCATTATCGAACTTGACCTAGATATTCATAAGCTACACTTACATGCCACACCTAGCTTCAATCTGACTTTTCATTCACAAGTTATCATCTGGAAACCAAACACACGGATGGACGGACGGACGACACCCATTTCTATAGTCCCCTTCGACGAAGCGTCGGGGGACAATAATAACTTTACATGGTAAGTCGTTTTAATTTCCGACCAAAAAATCATCTGACTTGAAACTTGGTGACACACAGTATAATCTGTTTCGGAGGTGTTTACCTTTTATTAGACTTGAATAAATCAAATGCAAAAAACAACATTTTCAGAAATTTAGAATTTACCAACCATTATTTCTCAAGGTATCTTACTATCATACATATAACTTCCCTCAAAAATATCAAAACAGGTCAACTTCAAAGTCTAATACAAATATTTTGTCATACTAACTGCTCAATAATGACCTATAAAACACTAGTTTTTACCATCAATTATAAATGCTCTTGATTATGATATTTTCTTAGACAAGGTTAATATATCTTCTAAGAAACTTTAAACCATATTAATTAAATAGACCTTACAATAAAAGGTTAAAACACGTTCTCAGAAACCACAAACCTGATTAAACCTGAACAGTTCAGTGTACCTTAATGGTACATTTAATTATGCCCCCGCGACTATTGGTCGGGGGGCATATTGTTTTACCCCTGTCCGTCTGTCCATCCGTTCGTCACACTATAGTATGCATAGTTTGTCCCGCTAACTCCTCCTACAGCTTTAATTTAATATTTTGTAGGATGTTTATACACATAATGGAGGTGTGCATGTGCACAGGATTTTGATTTTCATCAAATATTCTCAAAATGACAGGTAGTTGGACTTAGTCATTTTGTTCGTCCGTCCGGATATAAATACATGGTTTGTCCGGCTATCTCCTCCTAAAGTTTTGGAGCTACAGCTTTAATATTTAGTAGGATGTTTATACACATCATGGAGGTGTGCATGTCCACATGATTTTGATTTTCATCAAATATTCTCAAAATGACAGGTAGTTGGACTTTTCATTTATGCTCCCATATAGGATATATGGTTTGTGCGGCTAACTCCTCCTACAGTTTTTGAGCTAGACCTTTTATATTTTGTAGACAGTACTTACACTGAAGGTGTGCATATTTTATGTATTTTGACTTTCAACAATTTCTTACAAAATTATGGATGCATGAACTCGGACAGATTTTGCTAAATCCATATAGGATATATGGTTTGTCTGGCTAACTCCTACAGTTTTTGAGCTAGACCTTTTATATTTTGTAGACAGTTAGTACCAACACTGAAGGTGTGCATATTATATGGATTTTGATTTTCAACAATTTTTTACAAAATTATGCTTATATGAACTTAGCCACTGAAACCTGTTAGCGTGTAAACAACAATCCTTATACTTGCGGCTCCCTCCGGGCACTCCGGCTCACTCCGCCACGATATGGCTGAAATACTGCTGAAAATGGTGTTAAACGCCATTCAATCAATCAATCGAACATCACATTGTTAGGTACAGATTCATTTATTTCAGTCATTTCTGCTTGATGCTGAATAAGCAAAACATTGGTTTACCCTTTTGCAGTTATAACTGTGGGGGCATTGTATGTGTCTTGCAGACACAAACCCCTTTTAAAATCTATACATAAGTTTTCTACATCGTACCCGATGAATAATATACCTTTCCTCAAAATTAAGTTATATTGGAAATCCATTTTGGCTCCTCAAGACGTTTTCTTTGCATTATACCCTTACACATTCCTCAGAACCAAGCCAAAAGCTAAGGTAGTAAATTGGAATTGGGGTGAGGGGGGGGGGGATGAGGTGAGGTGGATAAGGTTGAGACGGGGGCATTCAATTTTCTAGTTGGATAATAAATCAATAAATTTATAAGCAAGGGAGCCATACAGGCTCAGATGGAATCTCAAATTCTGACAAGTTTAAAATTTGATCAAATCCAAACTGTACGTTAATTATCTCTTATTGTGCTTACTTTTTAATGAGAATTGGAAGGCCAAGATGGCTGCTATATCAGGACAAAGTTTAGCTCAAGACCTCTAGTGAAAAATTATTTTAAAATCTCATTCTCTCCAATTCTTAAAACTTTTGAGAGTAATCTTTGAAATATAATTGAATAAATGTACTAAATGTTAATTAATAAAAATGAAATAAATGGTTTTGTTTGTTGCTAAATTAAATAAAAACTTAGAAGTTGATTTGAAAATAGAAAAAAACAACATGATTATGATATCAATCACCTACATCTGAGAGACTGACAAAGCTTCTTTGAATTTTACGAAATCAACCATGCTGACAAAATGACACAGAGATTGAATATGCCATTTTTATTTATTTTTTGTGTGTGCTATCAGTTCCATTATTTTTTTTTCTGCCCAAGGAGTTTTGAATATGTGAACTCTGACTGATTTTTTAAATTATATTGTGAGAGTGAAATACTGTAGAGAATGTATGTAAATATGACTAATGGTAGAGATTTTTCTGTTTTGATGCTCATTTAATTAAAGCTTCTGAGGGAACCACCCTTGGTTATAGAAATTGGACCTTATTTCTCTGTTATGGGGTAAAACCACTCTGAAAGGGATGTTATTCACTAGTTGTGCTGAATGAAAAAATACTCAACTTTCACTTAGCTAGGACAGGATATTAATGAGTTCCTCATAGTCATATATGGGGATTCCCAGTAAATCAGTCAAACTTAAATTATAACAAAGAACGACTTGTGCTTATAATAATGATAATAATGATACAATTTTGTTTATTTTATGAGGGTAAACTCAATTAGTTACATTAATCTTCCCTGAGGTCAGCAGATTACACAATAATGAATGATGATACATGTACATGTATAACATCATATTACAATCTTCAAAATTAAGTTATAATAATTACATGTATGTCTTTAAACATTTTGGATTTTTTCTTCAGTTTATAATTTTTTTTATTATGAGTTTCAACTTTTCATCTTTTTTCAATATGCTACTAGAACTAAGTCAGCCTCCATTTGCCATGCTGTGATGTTATTGAACAAGAAAATCTACCAGTAATCGGGCTGAATAATGGTCACTATAGTATAATCATGTAATGAACAACCTTGTTGATTTCAATAATTATGACATTTACAATGATGTATTGAATATTGTGTATTTGTCATTGTCAAACATTATGTCGAAGACAGAAATATTGCACACCTGAAATAGATCCTGTGTCAGAACAGAGGTGTTGTACACCTGGATATAGACTTTGCTACTACTTGTTACCAGAAGCTTGAGTCAGGACAGAGGTGTTGAACACCTTCATAGCCACTGCTACTGGAGATCTTGTTACCAGAAGCTTGTGCCAGATTAGAGGTGTTGTACACCTGGATTATCCCTGCTACTGAAGGTCTTGTTTATTACCATAAGCCTGTGCTACTGGAGGTCTTTTGACCAAAGATTTGAATAAAGCATGGATAATTCTGGTAACTGGATAAATGGAGAATAACTACTGAAACATTTATAAATGAAAGCATTCTAAATATTCATTCTGCTGTGGGTTAGCTTGATCAGGAAACACTAATGTTTACACTCTACACTTGAATTTCTGGAAATTTGGAATGTAGACACTTGGCTTCTGCTATTTCAACTACTCGATTACAGTGAAAAAATACCTGTAATTTATTATACCTGTTCTACTACTCTAGTACCTGTGGACGAGAACAATCTCTATCCAGACTTCAAAGACAGAGAATCAGGAAGAAGCTTCTGAAGCAGGGCAGAATTTGAGACTTGTTCTACCTGAAGGCATAGTAATAATATAGAAGTTTAAAGGAAAGAACACTGTGAATTGATCATACAAAGACATCATATTTCTTGTGATTATTGCTTCATCTTCATATAATTCTATAATTGTTACTTCTAAAGGAAATAAATTACTCTATCTAATGAGCTAAAATAATAGATGCACTATGACAAAAGAAAAGATGGCCGAGTAAAATCAGGATATTAATTGTGTTTGTTAGATCCTGTTTCTGTATGCCACAAGCCATGTAGATTTTCTTACACCAGAAAATTACTACATCTCAATTTTTTTTATTAAAAGGAATTGATTTGTAGAAAAAAAGGACAGAAAATTGCTGAATAATGGTTTTATATAATATTTGATATATGAAGACTAGTTGGTTATGGTTTTGGTTAAGTTGAACTAGGAAGACTTCATCAGCTGATTATCAGCTGATTTTTTTTATTATTAATGTGTGTCAAGTAATAGGTACATAAAGAAGTTACGTAGAAACAAATGTGGAACCATGTACTATTACACAAGAAGACAAGAGACAATAACTTAACCAGAGTAAAAAGAAACATGTGTGGAATTATGTACAATAAGACAATAATTGAACCAGAGATTAAATAGAAACAAATGTGTGGATGAGAAAAAATTAAAATTATCCTGAAATTACATAGAAACAAATTTGTGGATGAGAAAAATAAACCAAAAATTATCCTGAAATTACATAGAGACAAATGTGAAATTATGTGTACAAGAAGACCAGAAATTCTATGAATTAAAAAAAAACATGATTTATATTAGACAAAGGCATGGAAGAATAACATTGTAATTGACTTAGGAATCCCTTACAGACTAACTGAAATTTGCATATGACATTTCTGGCTGATGATATACAAATATGTTATGTAATGATAAGACTAACTGAAATTTACACATATGACATTTCTGGCTGATGATATACAAATATGTTATGTAATGTAATGTCCTAGACCAACAAAGACCAGAAATTCTATGAATTAAAAAAAAACATGATTTATATTAGACAAAGGCATGGAAGAATAACATTGTAATTGACGTAGGAATCCCTTACAGACTAACTGAAATTTACACATGACATTTCTGGCTGATGATATACAAATATGTTATGTAATGATATGTCCTGGAACAACATCTACATGTAATAGATAAGTTAATGCAGGTTATAACCAGATAGATATTCCACAGAGTATGTCTATTGTGTAGGATCAATTTCGTTTTATGCTGTGTCAACTTTTTCCATAGTGATAGGAATATATACAGCAGATCAGACATCAAAACAGTATACACATATTGGGAGACTATTACTGTTGTCAAGGATAGCCATTCAGCCATTGTATATTGAGTAGCAGTTGATTGACACTTACTGTATTTTTTCCATTTATTTTTAGAAACTGAATATTGTGGTCAGTTTATATTGAAAGTTACAATAAATGACATAAAATGGATTTTTTATGTGATGTTTTTGACAATAGAGCAGATTTGACAGGAAATAGACCTATATATTTGGATTATTGTCATCAGTCATTCATGGAAGTCATTTTGTTATTCTAGTTCTCATCAGAAACCTTTACAAAAGGTATTCAATAGATATGTTCCCAGATTGTATTTCCAAGGGTTCTTTTCATCAAGCTCATTGATATAATCCTGATTGTGTAGGATTATTTTGTGTGGTGATAATATTACAGAACATTAACCTATGATTGGATTGGATAAATAGTATTGCAGGGGTAATATAATTTCATGTCTTAGGAAAACCATGGATACATTTTCATGGAAATGAAATAATTGGGAATTTAACAGAATTTTGGAATCAAATGTACATTTACTTGAAAATGTGGATTGTGGTATTCATAATAAGTTTAAGATATTAGATAATAGAAGTTGATGACAATTTAATACTATTATCTTCATTTAAACATGGAGGATAGAGTGTTTCAATAAAACATGGTTAAAAGCTGAAATAAACATAGAAATTACTGATTATACAATCTTATTACTTTTATTCTGGAAAAATCTATAACAATACTGCAGCCAAAAAGGTCAATGGTGCCAGTGAACATTTCTGTATTACGTAATCTGCAGAAAAGTAAATTTGCAAAACGCTTAGAAGAACTTGAGATGAAATCTTCCATTGGTTTGATGTTTATTAGAATTTCCGATATTTCAATTGTAAATAATCTGAATAAATAGCAGACTGGATTTTGATGGAAGTAGCCCTTCAGTTTCTACATTATGTGTAATTTCCATTACACTATTAAGGAATAGACAATTTTCATGAAAATTCATTTGTAATTTTATTCTATTATTGGCATTTGAGAAGTGTCATATCTTTTGTAAAGAGGGAAATTATTGTTAGGAAAACAATATTTACATAATGGCAGAGGCAATATCAGATCAGTCGTGGAATTTCACAGAGTTAGATTTGTTTGATAATAGTGACGACAGTCACGACACAGACTTGCAAACATCAGAAGCAGTTGTACGTGTGGATTCAGAAAATAACATGGAGATTTCAGAACCACAGATAGATTTTATTGTTGGACCAGATGGATTAGATAATATTAATTATTTGTATTATGAGATAGATATTTCAAACGCACGTAGAAATTCAGACACTCCATCAATGGGTTCAACTAGTACGGCAGCTAGTGTAAAATCTTTCATAAGTGACAATGACGCTCTTGCTATGTTCCCAATTCGGATCAGCACAACGTTATGGAAAGACAATCCAGAACAGGATCCTTTCAATACATTTTCAGTATCGGAAGATAATTTGACTAAAATAATAGATTATCTTGAAAATGTTACATCAAAAAACAAAAACCAGAAAGGATTGGAAGTTACGGAAAATATGATGAACGCTATGCAAGAGGAGTTCCGTGATACAGTATCAGACAAAGTCACGTTTATCCTAGATACTTATTACTCAATGTACATGACCAGGTGAGAAAACATCAATTAGAAGTTGGGAGAATATGATTTGAGTACTTTAGGAGAATATGCTATAAATAAGTTAGATACATTACAGTAAACTACCTCTTATAAGCCCATCCCTTCTTCAATGAACATGTGGCCTTTTAAAAGGTGTGGCTTCTTTTTAGATTAACAATCAATGTTAATGAGACTTATATTATCTCAGTGCCTCTGAAATCTGACCTGACAAGAGGGGGACTATTGTGCCAGTTTTCCTTGTTTTAGTGCTTTTTTGGGTTCATGTGATACAGTGTTGTTCGTTGTTGTTTTTTTTTTGGAAATTGTTTTTTTTTTATTATTTTTTTTTATAATCTTAGCTCTCCTGACCAAAGACAAAGTGAGCTTTTGCCTTCACTTGATGTAAGGCGACATTAACTTTTTCACATTTTACTCATAATAGTATTCTCACTCAAAACTGCTGTACCAAAATTGTTGTTTTCCCCAGAACCAGCAATATATATTTCTATAATATTTGTTGTGAAGCATCATTGTATTATCTTATTTCAGATATTGACAAACCAAGCTCCAAGGGCCTGTAGGGTTTAAATTTTAATGTAGGCTGCATTGGTGGAGGGGGGGGTCATTTTCTTAAGAACCAATGTATTTAAATATGCAAATTCAAGTCTATGTAAATGAAGATCTGAGTGTATATTGAATCTGAGCAATAGGGAATATGTTTACAAAAATTCTGCATCAAGCATGAAGTCAGTTATGGAAATGCAATTGTTAATACCATGAATCATCCTTGTGATATGTAGATTAAAGTTAGGATAAGGTTTATGGTGTCTGAGCCCTCGGGACCAAAATTTAGCATTTAGACCAATGGAGAAACATTTTGTCGTTGTATCTCTTTGTGCAAATAATACATGAAAATGCAATTGTATTTGGCCTGTAACATCTTTGTGGTGTACAGATGCAATTTTACACAGATGAAAAACTAAAACCACAAGGGTCAATGAGATTTTAGCTGTTACTATGGGTGTCCAAACTATAAAATAGGCTGCAGTGAGGGGGAAATTAAAAATCATCTTCTGAATAACTAAGAAATGGAAATTTAATTGTATTTGACATGCATATGAAGCATCATTATAAACTGAAGTTCAATTTCTACCAATGAACATCACAAATTCTGTCATGACCAAGGGGTCAAAATGTCACAGGTGATATCATATGAAATAATTTAATTAATCTTCTTTACCATGTTAGCTAACAGGTATTCAGGCTGATGCCAGTCTGTAGTTTCAAAATGCACTGCATAGTCCAGAGTCAGTAATTAAATATTTCTAGGATTTGTCATGATTTTTTTTTACATCTCCACCAACTGTGCAAAACTCAAAATTATTGTTTGAAAAAATGTCTCAATGCAGAAAACAGAATTTATCTCATCCTTTTAGTACAGTTTCTGTAGTCATTGTCTACAATCAACAAATTCTTCTTTCTCAACTGTTAGTCAATCAGCTACAAATCATTCGCTGAAGCTACTCTCATTTAAAAATTTAACATTAAATCTCAAAAAGTGGCAAAAATCTTAAATGAACCACATGTGTTCTGTGCACAAGGGATAGTCTTTTAAGTAGGCTTATATTGTATACATGTATAATAAAGTTATGGTAATATCACACATATGTTTGAAAAAGGGAAATCATTTTTATAAACTTGTATCAATTTTTTTTAAATTAAATAATCAATGGGTAGAAATTACTACACATGTCAAGATTGTTAAAGAAAATGTAAAACAAGGAATATATTTCCTTCCATTTTATTTTATCACAATACATGTACATGTATGTGATAGTTGATTTATGTTGTCACTGATAATTTGTAATTATTGATCCTGTATTTGTAAGGATTGGTCTGATAATTAATGTCAAGATTAATGGGGTGTCAAATAGCTTGTAACAATTGTCAATTATAAATTGCCTTCCATTCAATGTACTACCATCATGCAAAATGTACATGTATTATGTGTACAATGTTCAAGTTGAAAATATTACAGTGAAACCTGTTTAAACTGAACCCTGACTAAAACAGAATCCTGTATCAACCAAACTTAAAATAAAGTCCTAATGTAGGAAGTCTGTGTTGATTTAAACTATATGATAAACGTTAGAAAATACCGAAGGAGGCTATCAAAAAAGGACAATCCAGAGAAACTGGTAACATAGGATATGAAGTCGAAGAAACAAAGCAAAAACACAACACAATACGTGTTGGACACCACTATGGATAAACAAACACAAATAAGGTAAATAAGACATGCACCCTCTTACAAATAACCTGTCTATTCCAAACACAAAAGTTGGTTCCAAGGAGGTTCAGCTTAGACAGGTTTCACTCTATTTCTTACCCCATATTGTATATCATGTATAATATGGGGTACAGTATTCATTTATGAAGGAATCAGTTACAGGTCTTGGTAAATTTAGATTTTAATTCCAGATTTTTTTTTAGCTCCCCTGGTTCAAAGTGCCATGCAACCCCTTGTCATTACTTTCCTGTCGTCATCATTGTTGTGAGCATTGTGGTACACTCTTTTGTTAAAAAAAAAAGTACTGATCATGGGTCTTTCTTTTTACGTCCCCATCGCCGATCAGAAAATTTAAGATGGCCAGCAATGTAGGACAAAGTTTTAACATTAGACTAGATACAAGAAACCACTTTGTAGCCACTGGACCATTTGAAAAGAAAGCTAAGAAACAAATCAAACGTTAAAGAAAGCTATACTCTGAACCTCTTAATGTTCTTGTCTCCAGCAAATTCATCAACCATATGGATAATAGTATATTTGTTGAAATCTACCTAACAGAAGCTTTCAAGCAAACTTAGTGATTGGCGATACTGGTAATGAAAAAAAGCGATAAATTTATCAATTATCTTTTGTGGTCCGTATAAATTGATGGAAAGCACTTCAATATTGGTTGACATATAATAAATCTGATGATTGAGAGATTTCCTTTAAAGCTTGATTATTGTCATTTTAATGATAGCAACTTATGATAATGCAATTTGGTTCTGAAGTGAAAAGATCAGATCCCAGGAAAAGACTTTATAATGTAATTGATTTTATGCTGAAATGTAAACAAATTACTGTGCTAGATAGCATGAATATGGTATGAACTTTGGAATAACAGGGGGAGTGGGTAAAATATATTGAGGTAATGGAATAAAGATTAGGTATGAACTTTGAAATGACAGGGGATTGGGTAAATATATTGAGGTAATGGAATAAAGGGCTCAAGAGAAGTATGAATTTGGTATGAACTTTGAAATGACAGGGGGAGTTGGGTAAGCATATTGAGGTAATGGAATAAATGGCTCAAAAGAAGTATGAATATCATATGAACTTTGGAATGACGGGGAGGAGTGTGTGAATATATTTAGGTAATGGAATAAAGGGCTCAAAAGATTATACCTAGTGATTAGGAGTCGTCAATTTTGACATTGGGCAGATTGTTCGTGCTCAGTGACCACATAAACTTTTATATTTGTTTACGGAGGAGCCCTTTTTGCAATGTCAATACTACGAATTACAGATTGATTGATTTTTTATTGCTTAACGTCCAGTGGCAAATATGTCATGCATATTCAAGATGATAAATAACATAAATATGAATGAATTATATGATGGACATGATATTAACTTATCACAAAACAAGCATTCAATAGCATTCATTCTGTTGAGATAGATATGATATTAGATGTTTTGTCAACTGTAGGGTGTCCATGTGCTCATAAAGATAATCAACAATTGATGATGTCTTCAAAACAAGTGCCTGTATCTAAGAGTAATCAAAAAAAAAAAAAAAAATGGTGCACTCAACACAACATTTTATAAGATGATGTTTGTCATTGCTTTTCTCCGGTTTCCTCCTTCAATAAAACTGACCGCCACGAGATAACTAAAATATGATATAAATTGGTGTTAAATCGTCTTGTTTATGCAATATAACATTAAAAAAATGGGTGTTTTTCATAAAAAGAGAATTTGAAATTGATTTTCTGTTTATAACATAACAATAAACATATTAACAATTATCATTAGATCAAGATAAGAGTTTTAGGGAAAGCTTACCGGTATTTATATTTATTATTTATTGTCAGATATATGGCACATACAAACAACTTTATTTTTTCTCTGGGCAACAGGAAATAAACATTCATAGCGGAATCAGGGTGCATACTGCATTTCTAATTCACCTCGTTTAATGGTTGCAACTTACTTTCAAGATTATATCTGATGGTCCTGCAAATTATTCAACATGGCTACTGTTACTATAGTATGAATAGAACAGTAAGCCACTTCTTTTACACCAAAATGAGCTGAAATTTCAACAGTAGTTTGACATACGATGCAAGTTTTGTGAAACGTTGCACTTTGCCAATTTTGACCTAAATAATCTGATAATCATCATAATTTGTACTTGATTAGATTTATAATAGCATATATATTATGTAATACTAAATAATTGTAGTATTAGTTTGATTGTATTTATCTCTAAAGAAGATTGGATTTTTTGCATATGGGCAAACGTTTGTTTAGCCATTTGTTATTTTAAACATCAAGAACTAGGACTGAACATTGTTCATTTAAAAACAAAACTTTTTTGGACCAACAGATATTTGTAATAACTGAGTGTATACTTTCATGAGTAGATCACGAAATCAAGTTGTGACAATTTTCAAATTACAATTTTGAGATAATGAAGAAAACTGACATCAGTTATAGAAAGAAATCTAATTCATGAACAACAACAAGGGAAACATTTGATGGCCCACCTTACTATGATCTTCTTTAACCATGAAGATATTTATATAGACAAGTAAAGAAGAGGGAGCTTTCTAGAATCTTCAAAATATTTTAAAGTAAAGTGAAACGTATCTAATTCTAACCATGAATAAACCAGAATTCTGTATAAACTGAACTGTTAGTAAAGTGCAAGTATTATGGCTCGAGATGCTTTTTTTTTACTGCTACTCAGTCTCGTCATTTTGTACTTAAGTAGTAATTCCTAAAAAAAAAAATATTGTCTAGGAAAAAATTGTAGGAGCAATGAATATTTTTGAATAATTTTCTTGGGTAGCCAGATTCAGACATTGACAGCAAGATAGGGTAGCCAGTCTTTGGTTGGCTTGAAATCAAGATTGTGTGTCTGAATGGAGCGATATGTCTGCCTACAGACTGTTGTTTCATTGAGCTAGAACTATTAAAATCCAACTAAGCATGCATATGTTAGTCTAGTACAAAGTGGACTTCATCATCAACTTGTTCTTGCAGTGATATAGCAGAAAAATTGCTCATTTTAAACAATTAAACAGCAATGACTCACTGAATCCATATTAGACATATACACTCACACAGATATATTTTATTTTGACAGGAAGCAAGATTTAAGAGAGTTAAAGATGTTACAGAAGCAAGAAAACAAACAGTACCAAGATTTAGTATATAAATCACAATGTACGAGGGAGGCACAAGAAAGGAAGTTTGATTTTGACATGCAGGTAAGAGGCATTGATCTTTAGAATAACCTTGCAGGTAAGACAATGTATGAAGTATTGTTCTTTAGAGTAACCTTGCAGGTAAGACAATGTATGAAGTATTGTTCTTTAGATTAACCTGAGTATTTTGATAACCTGTGGTTTGCCAAATTCTTATGTGGTTGGCCTGATTCCAAAATATATAGTTATTACTGTAAACATAAATCGTTAATTAATTAATTAATAAAATGTGTAGTTTATTTAGATTTCATAAAAGTACATACATATAGCTGGAAAATGTCGTCATGTCTAACAATGAAACGTTAATCTGACTGATCTTGTATGTAAGTGAATTATTTCAATCTTAACCCTATTTTTACTTGAGTTGAGGATTTGTTTTAAATCTTCACTTGTCCTTTTAGCTTATCTAAAATCACTGACTAAATCACACCCTGTGTGGTCACTTATCTAAAATATATATTAACCGATTTATTCCTGCCACATTTTTGTGCTTGTACCAAACCAGGACCTAGATTTCTAATACCATATGTCATGGTCCATAATTGTGTTCCATTGTTTGAGGTGAGAGGTGATTGTTTGCTTTGTTGATATTATTGGTGGAATTGTTGACCATCACTGTTTAAACTTTCTTATTCATAATGACAGTCCACCCCTTTGTGCAAGAGCTCAGGCATTATTATATGTAGATATTTCTTTAAATGGCTAAGTTGTTTTACAGATTTTTGACAGCAAATTAAACCTCATTTGACCAAAAATCTTTACTGAAACCATTCCAGCCAAATTGAACGAAACTTGATGTGCAACAGAAATCAATTACACAAGTCATCCATAGGACGGGATGTAAATGAAGAACTTGTACCATGATGTATAGAAATACTCTTCACTTGACATTCAACAACTACCTAATTGATGAATTTCATTCTGCTAATATAGAGTTATATCCCTTGATACTTATCTTGTGGGCTCATTTATTTTATCCTTTTCTCCAGAATGTGAAGAAGAATTATGACCAGGATATGGATACATTAACTAAACAACAAAAGCAAATGGTAGAGAAAGCCGAGACAGCACAACAGATAGACATGAAAGGAGCTGCTAAACGTATCAAAATTGAACAGGTAAGGACAGAGTGATTTGTATCATATCCCAATCACTTGAACCAACATGTAAAATGCTCATAAAGTAGTAAAATAAATCATTAACCGGTTGTTGATGTGTCACCAGCATTCCTTTGAAAAGACGACAATTTACATAAGTCAAAGTCGATAGATAGTAGTTAGTTGTCTTTAGTATATTTTCTTTGCCAAAAAAATGAATATGTCAAGAAACTTAATGAACATTTTAACATTTATTTATATATACAACAAAAACCTGTATTAATAATATTCAAAATCACTCAGGAATAATGTCCATAATTTGAAGTAAATTATGCATGTGCAGAATGAAATATATCGGGGAATTTTATCACATCATTGTTTATATAGTCTGGAAGACATCATATTATAATTTTTTTATTTAAATAATTGTCTTTTAGGTTACACAAATGTACAAATTTACTAAACATTTCTGATAGTGGTGTCTTTGTGGAACTATCTTTAAGCCTATTAATTTTTATGACTAGGAATAATTGTTTGTTTTTATCTGAAATCTAAGATGGCTACCTTATATGACATAGTTTAGTATTATATGTAAACAGCTTTATAAATCCTCTTATACAAGTACACTACCAAGCCAATATCGAATCCAAATTTGGAAAGATTGGTCATTGGATAGTGCTTTTTACAAAAAAAAAATTTGTTTGGTTTTAGTTTAAACAACATTTATTTTATGAAATTTCAACATACAATTATTCCAATATATATACTTAAACTTGGTTTTGTTTGGATATCCAAGATTGTCACCAGCTGCATAGACATAGTTTAATATGGTTTGATTGATGTTAAAGCTAACTTTAGCAGTATTTCAGCTATATCATGGCATGAACAAATATAGGCATAGGGAAAATAATTAAAAACTGCTTCCTTGAATTATCAGTGGATGGTCCTTAAAAAAAATTGTGTTTATTTTGTCAATCAGAAATTAAAGATGACTGTCATGACAGGATAGATTGGTAATATACCATCAGAATAATGGTAAAAAGTTGATTCAGAAAGTTTTGAAATTGTTGAACCCAAAATGTACAAGGCCTTGTATCAAGTCGGGTTTCATGCAAATATTAGGTCATTTATTACAAAAGGAGACTCTTTTAGTTGTAATTTGTTTGTTAATTATTTTATTTACAGGAAAAAGAACTGAAAGTGTTCAAAGAACAACAGAAACAAGAGATGAAGTTATTGAAGCAAGAATTAGATCTCATGTCTAAGGACAATAAAAAAGAAGCCATGAGGAAACGGAAAGATGAGAAGGAAATAGAGTTTTCAGAAAAGGTGATGATTAAATCTTATTTTAAATAACCAGCTGAATTAATACATGTTTCTACATTTGTACATAAATATCTTCATTCAATGATTAGAATGTTTTATACTGCTAATTTACTGAGTCTTCTTCACATATCATTGGTTTTCAAAAACATTAGTTTAATATCTTTTTGTGTATATATAATACAGTAAAATTGTTTTTACTTTTGTATATATATGCGTCTGGCCGAAAGCTCTGGAATTTGTACAAAATTGTACCAAAACGTTAGAAAAGTACAGTAGAAGGAGACTGGCAACATCTGGTTGAAAGGTCCAAATTTTATGCAAAATAGTTTTTTTTTTGGTACTTTTACTGATAATGAAAAACTTTATATATAAATTTCTTGGTGTGGTTCTGATTTTGCAATTATTTTAGCTTTCACTTTTTGATTGTGTAATGAAAAAACTAAAAAAAACTACTGCCAAAATGGAGAATACAAAATCCATGTCTTTTCCGGAATGATTGATGTGTTTTTTAAACATGGACAGTCTGCGAAAACACAATAATTTTATAGACCAATGTCATGAATAAATTGGATGAATCAAGAAGAATGTGAATCACATGTTTTTAGAAATATACATTTTATTTTATTTCTTGGTCTGGACAATTGTCGTATTATTAAATGGGCTTTCTTTCTCAAAGACAGACAAATGTGTTTTACTGATTCTTAAAACAATTTAGTTCATTGATTATGTATTCCTATTTATATATGATAACCAATATCAAAAATTATTTATTGTGCTAGAATTTTTTTTTTTATTTCATAGATTTAAACTTGTGTAGGTGTACAAATTTGATTTATTGGTGAAAAATATTTGGAAATTATGATTGTTAATTTCTTTTAAATTTTCATGTTTTTTTCTGAAGTGGTAAAAGAAAATAATTCTGAATGATGGCCATTTAGCATTGTATTTCTTTACTGTCCTTACTGAATATTAAAATTATTGTTTATGGCAACAAATCATATGATGACGATTATCTTAAATTGTCATGGGGCCATTGTGGCCATGATCGTATGGTAGTTGGATTTACAACTACCTATGCAATCGGTGCCTATCACCACTGATGTTTTTGGTTCAAATCCCACTCAGAGTGAGGTGTACAACATTATGTGATAAAATTTGTCAGTGACTTGTGGCAGGTCGGTGGTTTTCTCCAGGTACTCCGGTTTCCTCCACCAATAAAACTGACTGCCACGATATAACTGAAATATTGTTGAAAGTGGCATCAAACACCATAAAACCAAACTAAAGCTTAAATTGTCACATGTTAAATAATTGCAGCAGATCAATCAATACATGATATCTACATCTGTATGTGTATACAAGTGATCAAAAATCAATACAGATACAAGCAGTTGCAGTTGTAATATGTTTAATTGTACATTTATATAAAAGTGTTTAAAAGCATTCAAGTTCCATTGCCCCAAATTTTATTGAAATTTTAAATATTGATCTGTTTTGAAATTATGTAACACAGTTTAAAAAAAACAATTTGTGCCAGAACATGCAAATGATGTTGTAATTATCTCCATTAACTGTTAGGGACCATCTTTTCTCTGGGTACTCCGATATAGCTGAAATATTGTTGAAAATGGCATTAAACACCATAACTCTAACCCCATAACCCATTACTGTTGAAATTGTAGGAATGATTAATTTTACTAATTTACTAATAATTAAGCAAAACAAGTGTAAACCGAACCTCCTTAGTAGCAACTTTTATGTTAAGAATAGACAGGTGTTTGATTAATACATGTTAAATTAATAAAGACTTCCTACATTGGGACTTTATTTAAAGTTTGGTTTATATACATGTAGAATCCCAGTTTATTCAGGGTTTGATTTAGGCAGCATTCACTGTATATTGTAATGTCAATGATAAGTAAGATAAATTATATATTTAGGAGAGACAGAATAAATTTGATTTATTGTATTTTTAGGAGAGACAGTTTATGGAAAATCAACAAGAAAGGATGGAGAAACACATGAGATCAATAGCCGACTCACACAGATCTAAAGTAGCATTATTAGAAAGTCAATTCTTACAACAGAAACAACAATTACTTAGAGGTAAACATCTTATGTTGTTGATTTTAATATTCTACAATAGTCCCCCTCTTATAAGGCTACTCCCACCTAAGACCCGCTATCTTATAAGGCCATTCCCACCTAAGGCCACCTCTCTTATAAGGCTACTCTCACCTAAAGCCACCTCTCTTATAAGGCCATTCCCACCTAAGGCTACCTCTCTTATAAGGCTACTCTCACCTAAAGCCACCTCTCTTATAAGGCTACTCCCACCTAAGGC
>MJUT01034425.1:1579615-1608306 GCA_002080005.1 Gigantidas platifrons
ACCTCTCTTATAAGGCCATTCCCACCTAAGGCTACCTCTCTTATAAGGCCATTCCCACCTAAGGCTACCTCTCTTATAATGCCATTCCCACCTAAGGCTACCTCTCTTATAAGGCTACTCCCACCTAAGGCTACTCCCACCTAAGGCTACCTCTCTTATAAGGCTACCTCTCTTATAAGGCCATTCCCACCTAAGGCTACCTCTCTTATAAGGCTACACCCACCTAAGGTCACCTCTCTTATAAGGCCATTCCCACCTAAGGCCATTCCCACCTAAGGCCACCTCTCTTATAAGGCCATTCCCACCTAAGGCCACCTCTCTTATAAGGTCATTCCCACCTAAGGCCACCTCTCTTATAAGGCTACTCCCACCTAAAAGCCACCTCTCTTATAAGGCTACTCCCACCTAAGGCTACCTCTTTTATAAGGCTACACCCACCTAAGGTCACCTCTCTTATAAGGCCATTCCCACCTAAGGCCACCTCTCTTATAAGGCCATTCCCACCTAAGACCACCTCTCTTATAAGGCTACTCCCACCTAAAGCCACCTCTCTTATAAGGCTACTCCCACCTAAGGCCACCTCTCTTATAAGGCCATTCCCACCTAAGGCTACCTCTCTTATAAGGCTACTCCCACCTAAGGCCACCTCTCTTATAAGGCTACTCCCACCTAAGGCTACCTCTCTTATAAGGCTACACCCACCTAAGGTCACCTCTCTTATAAGGCCATTCCCACCTAAGGCCACCTCTCTTATAAGGCCATTCCCACCTAAGGTCACCTCTCTTATAAGGCCATTCCCACCTAAGGCCACCTCTCTTATAAGGCTACTCCCACCTAAAGCCACCTCTCTTATAAGGCCATTCCCACCTAAGGCTACCTCTCTTATAAGGCTGCTCCCACCTAAGGCCACCTCTCTTATAAGGCTACTCCCACCTAAGGCTACCTCTCTTATAAGGCCATTCCCACATAAGGCTACCTCTCTTATAAGGCTACACCCACCTAAGGTCACCTCTCTTATAAGGCCATTCCCACCTAAGGCCACTTCTCTTATAAGGTTACTCCCACCTAAGGCCACCTCTCTTGTAAGGCCATTCCCACCTAAGGCCACCTCTCTTATAAGGCCATTCCCACCTAAAGCCACCTCTCTTATAAGGCCATTCCCACCTAAGGCCACCTCTCTTATAAGGCTACTCCCACCTAAGGCCACCTCTCTTATAAGGCTACTCCCACCTAAGGCCACCTCTCTTATAAGGCTACTCCCACCTAAGGCCATTTCCACCAAGGACCAGCCCTCTCATCAGGCCAGATATCAGATGTATTGATATAGTAATATATTATTAAATTGTCCCCTCAAGAGAAGTCACCCTAAGGCCATATTTTTATAGCAGATGGGAGGCCTTATAAGAGAGAGAGAGAGAGAGAGAGACTACTGTACAGAGGGGTTTTATAAGGGACAGGCTAGTAATGAAATAAGACTTAATGAACAAATTAAAAATCGGCTGCATGTTCTCACTTTTAGCAACATTATATTGAATGAATGTTGATAACAAATTATATCTTACCTCCTACATAAATATAAGAAAATGATCGGTTTAGCATGAACACATATAACTCATACAGGGCGTCTGAGCCTCTTGTATGTTTTGTTTCATTGAAACATTCGATCATACAGGGTTAGTAAATTAGAGTTACTTCCCTTTAAATTCATACAGGGTTAGTAAATTAGAATTACTTCCCTTTAAATTCATACAGGGTTAGTAAATTAGAGTTACTTCCCAGGGTTTTGAAAACAGTTTATTGTTTTTGTGAAAATTTTGACTGTTCTTGCTGAACATTATGTGATATTTTTCTGTGATATAAAATATCGAAAGTTTGTATTTTTCAATTATTTTATGAATTCTTGAGTTAGAAAAAACTCAGAACTTCAAATCCAAAGGGTAGTCGGTAAGATATATTCGTTACACAGTGTGTTAGTGACCTAATACGTTATATACAAGGTCAGTAAATTCCATATGGGGCGAGTTCGTTTTGCCCCATATGGAATTTACTGACCCAGTATATAACGACTATTTAACGTATTGGGTCACTAACACACTGTGTAACTAATAGTATATAATGAAAAAATATCAATAGCCATGACGAGGTCTTTTCCTGGTTTAACAGGAATAATGCCAATAAAATTGTCTTGATATAACAGATCATACTTAAAGATTAATTTAAAAAATGGCTAATATGTTGTTTGTATGCTCTGACTTCATTGGCCAAATGTTTTTGAAGAACAATATGCAGGTAAAGTCTAGTGTTGGCATTGTACCTTTAATGGTACATGCACAATATCTTATTTATTTATTTCTTCTTTAGCTCGAGAAGCAGCAATATGGGAGTTAGAAAAACAACAGCTACATGAAAAACATCAATTAGCTAAAAGTCAGCTTAAAGATATGTTCTTTTTAAAACGACATCAAATGTTGACAAGACACCAAAAGGTTAGTGCCATCAAATATCAACAGCCATCATAGAGTTAAGCAGAGATCCTAAAATGGTGAAATAATATGGTCATGAAAGTTTTAATTTTGTATTTGACAGAGAGACAAATAGAAATCATTTTTTTAAATCATATACATATGTATATTTAAATTGCAGAACAAAATAAAACGATTTGTCATTACAGTAGTCTTCAACAAATATCGGGAAAATTGTGTACCTCTCAAAATGATAAAATAGGAGAATATTACAATGCAGCTTTTCATGAATGTGTGTTTGCGCATGAGTGAATTATCATCATTGTTCTGTTACAAGTGATTTATTTTTAATATTTGAAATGCAGGAGTAGTTATAACTTATATAAATAAGTATTTATATTTCATGTGACTTGTTGAAAAAAAAAGCAGTTGTTTTAACTTGGGTGATGTTTTCTTTTAACAGGAAGTAGACCAAATGAAGAGAAGTAATTTAGCAAAGGAAGAAGAAATGCAGAGTAGGCATTTGCAGGAGAAAAGAAGATTACCTAAAATACTTAAAAACGAGGCTAAGACACGCGCTCAGATGTTTAAACAGAGTCTACGTCTTAGTGTCATAGGATCGCCTGAGGATGATCGATCAAAAATGAAACAGGTTTGTTCTTTATTAGGAAATATTTTTGTGAAGATTTCAGATTTTCAGATTATTTTTTGGGCTTAAATTTAATATTATTTTTCTTCTTTCTTTTTTTTAAATCTACGTTACGAAAATGTATGTTTATAATGATTAAATGTTTAATTTCATAAAATCTCTAAAAATATTTTATAATTGAACATTTTTAATTTTCATAAGAAAAAAGGAGAGTTTATTATACCTGTTAGAAAAATACAATATCTAGCACCGGCAATTCTATATCTGGCACCAAAGGCACCAACAATTATCAAAAGCATCAAAGCATACTTATGAAGCTGTTCGAATTTTAAAGCAAGCTGCTAGAATCGGCTTGCTTCAAATATTAACGACCTTGACTGTAATTAAAATTTCAATTAATGTAATTATTTGTATATTCAGCTGATCAAAGAGGTAAGGTAAAAAAAACACCTGATATTAATATCTAATGCAGGGTGAGCGTAGTATGCTGTGTTTAATTATATTCTGCACACAAAATCAAGACCATGTAAGTCTCCTGTGACATATACCCAATATTGATGTCTGTGTATTGATATGTACCTGTTTCAAGTCGTCAAAACACAGATTTTAGTATGACTATCCATTACAAATATATATTTTCTTTCTGCAGTGACGTATTAAGATATTGTTTACCCAGTAACATATTTAAGTGTTATCTTTTAATAATTTAATTTTATATGAATACTACAATCTGATTGATTGCTTCACCTGGAGGAAATTTGATTACTTGATAACCTGGGTTGGTATTGTGACGTCATCAACATATTCATTCGCCAAAGACAAATTCAAATAGTCACATGAAATAATCGTAATTAAAATCGAGGTATCATTAAATTTTGTTGTAAAAATTAAATTATAAGGAATATTTTTTTATTTTGCGCAGGTTGTATGGTTTGAAACAGTTTATGCTTTTCATAAACCGCTTGACGGTTTATTAATCGTAAACTGTCCCAAACCAGGTTATATCGTATAACCTGTTCAAAAATTTAAAATATTCCTTAGACATTCATTTACATCGCAGTTCAAAAAGTCCTCTTTTCCAGATGAACAATGTAAATTCATGTGAACCTGCACTTGTAATTATATGTTTATATCAGAAATGCATTTACTTGAGAGAAAAAATTTTGCATTGATCAAACCAGAGTTTAACGTCATATGAATGTCTTTTTATAATTACAAAGCTATTGATGTTCTTTTGCCAAGAATTGTTTTTTCATTGTATTGACTCACCATAGACGTTGCACCATTTTTCTCCCTTTTTCTTCAAAACACAATCTGTTTAAAACACTGTGGTACATTTACTAACATATTATCTACCATATTTTATATAAATGTAGAATTCCCAACGTTTAAAGATCTGATGAATAACTCGGTGATATATGTTTTATTTCCTCATTTATTTTTTATGATACTTTGATGGAATTTTTATTTATTAGTTTTGTTGATAATTCCATTGATTTGTAATTTATATATTTAACAATTTTATTTCCAGTAATATACCTTTTTTATATATGAATAACTTCATTAGCCAAAACAGAACTTGTATGGGTTTTTTTTTATGTACTCCATGGTACCCTTGATATATAAACAAAAATCCAAGTTAGGGTAATGGGTGTTAAAATGCAATTGTCCAAATTATTTGCTATTTTGTGAGGGAATGTTTTTTTTTATGGAGGAGATCAGAATATGTTGAGAAAACAACCAACCTATCATAAATCGGTGAAGAATTACTTTTATTACATAGATTTGTATATAGTACACCTCAATACAGATAAAAATCTAGCTGACAATTTTTGTTGGGGAAAGGCATAAGTAGTTACAATACATAAGTAGTAAGATGTAAATCCAATTACCATATGATCCCTGATTCCCCCCACTGGCCACAGGCATGCCCAATATCCTTTTAGAAAAGGTTGAAGATACCAAAGAGGTAATCAGAAGCTGTACCGTGAAGGACAAACAATGCAATAGCCAAAATAAAAAGGACAAACAATGATCTACAAAACACTACACATGTACAGAAAACTAAAGATTGAGTAACATGAACCCAACTAAAAACTGGAGGTGAACTTGGGGGCTCCGTAACGGTAAGCAGTTTCTGCTCCACTGATGGCACCTGTCATGTCACAAATGCAGTGATATATCATGAATGAGGAAAGGACTTTTGTTTAGTAATATTATTGTATAATAAAGAATAGATTACAAAGGATTAATTAAATGTAATATAGTGGTATTGTGGATTTATAGATGTTTCTATTGTAACCTGTGTATTTACCTTATTATATAATGCATGTATAAATAGTCTTATAATGTGTATGCAAAAAATATGATTTATCTTATATACATGTATATATGTATTATTGATATACATGTCATGTTCGATTAATTTTCATTTTCATGTAAAAAAAAAATGAAATACAATGTTTTAGTTTGAATGCCTGCAAAATTTGTAAGTGAGTGAGTGATTGTTGTTTGATGCCAACTCATCAATTTTTCAGCTCTATCATGGTGAGAAAAAGTTAATTTTCAATGAGATGATGAGATGAGATCCGCTTTATTATAGACCAACACACTGAGTTGGATTTTTATAGTGCTGGCGCACTGAAACAACAGTCCGTGGGTAGACATGTCGCTCCACTCAGACACATTATTCTGATTCCGAGCCAACCAGTCTTTGTATTTACTCCTTAAAAGAAAGGGATTTCCTTACAAATTAAAGGAGATAAATGGCTGTCAATTACCCTTGCTCTATCGATTAGTTAGATTTTATTATTTAATAATCTGATCAATCCGTCTAACGGGAAAATTTGAGTAATGTTATGTTAATATGGAAACTATAAAGCAAAACATCAGCTACGGACAAAACCAGAAAAAAAGGTTTTCATATGATTTGACCCACGCATGATGAGTGGAGAGTAATCTGAGGGTGATCAGTGGTGAGTTACTGCCGATGTCGAGGCAGATATTGGTTGGGTTTTCTTAAGGTCAACAATAAGAACATTGTAACACATAGCACACAGATGCAGTACTTAGATTTAAAGATTTCAACATTTTTAGCTCACCTGACACAAAGGTCATAAGAGGTATTGCCATCATATTGATTCTGTTGTCAGTAGCATTATCTTATTCTATCAACTTTTCACATTTTGATTTTCTTCTCTAAAACTGCTTGGCCCATTGAAACCAAGCTTGGTAAAATGTTCATTGGATGGTCCCGTACAAAGTTTGCTTTTAATTTTGATAATAAAAATCCACTGCAAAATTAAGAGGACTCAAGATACCAAAAGAGATATTTTTCTGTTTTTTGTATGTTGAGCATTTTTTTTTTAAACTAATTTAAACATCCAAATTTGGAAATTTTGCATATTTGGAAAGTATATAGATTTTTTTAGTTTTCAATCAATTTTGATGTGGTTTTTTGCCTTGAATGTTGATTGTGTTGAAAGCTTTCAGATGTATATTGACAGATTTCCTCTATCTCTTACACTATACCACAGATAATCATTGACTTTATCTCTTTATAGTTTGAAGAGAATGAGAAAAAGAGAATTAAAAGTGAACAGCAGAGACAAGAAAGCAAACATAGGAAACAATGGGAAGAGTTAGTCTTCAGAAATGAAACCAGTTTAAAAGAACTTGAACAATTACAGGTAAATATAAGGCCTTTGAAAGCAAGAAATATTGCACAATTATCAGGTTAATGTTGGTATTCTGAAATGAGACAAGTTTCAGGGCACTTTTACAATTCCATGTAAAGATTGGTCTTTACAGTTAACGATGATCTGTGATCTATAAAGTCCTGACTTTTTGTGCAACATTAAAACTGATAAATGAAAAATAATTTTAAATAAAAATTTGCTTGACAAAACTATATCATTTACAATAATTAAGCAAAATCAAAATGTTGCTAGTTTAATTAAAGCTTTCAAATACATGAAATGATTTGGTAAGATAGATTTAATTTTGGCATTCTTTGTCCATCTGTCTGTAAACTTATTGAAAAATGTTCTCCTCTGGATCAATTGGAACTAAACTTGGCCAGAGTCATCCTTAGGGTATACACTATTAAACTAATATCTGATTATCTCCCTACCAACCAACACGATGGCTGCATTCACTATAAATACATTTGTAGATGATAAGGATAATGCACAATTTTGCTGATTTTTTCTAAAAAGATGCAAATTTGGCTGATTTTGACAAAAATTAATTTGAAAATCTTCTCTTCTGAAATCACTGATCTAATTTAATCCAATCTAGGATGGGATAGTCCTTGTATTGTTTTCTTTCCATATTTTATCAACAAACTTGTCCTCCAATACAATATGGGCACCATTACTAAAAATAGAAATTTCAAATGATTTCAAATATTTTTTCCGCTCAGTTTGCAAAAAGACCTATTTTATACAAAAATTGGTTATAAATTCTCTCCTGAAACCACTTGTCTTTATTTAGCCTATCCTAGTACAAAGCAACATTATAAGTAGTATTCAGTCAGAACTCCATGATTGCCACCACCACACAATATAGTTTAACAAAGGACCCTATTCGAAATTTTTTTCTCAAAAACTTGTTCGGTTCCAGTTCTGTCAATCAAAATTTAATATATTCTGCGATAGGCAATTACTCATGAATCTTCTTTACAGGGTGAAGGATTCTGGCTAATGTGAGCCGCAAGTTTCTTAAATCATACCCAATTCTTGTAATTTTGGAACAAGAAAATATATAAAAGAAGAAGAAAAAAGGATTCTTGTGTGAAATTGCACGAATCATAGGTGCTTAGTATTGTGTAGCACCACTAAGTTGTGAGTTTGAATCCCACTCATGACGAGGTGTACTTGATACAACATTATATGATCAAGTTTTCCAGTCACTTGCAACAGTTTGGTGGGTTTTTTTCGGGTACTCCGGTTTCATCCACCAGTAAAACTGACAACCACGATATAATTGAAATATTGCAGCACATGATTAGAACAGGTCAAAATTGGATTTTTGAAAGTGGTGCAGATTGTTTCAGCTATTTTTCATTGATTTTCAATTATTTTATATTCTTACAAGAATCATCCCTGATTATAAGAATTTCACATAAGAATCATATGTACATGAAGCATTGGATAATTGTTTATAATAAGATCTCTAACAATGATTGACAGATGAATGAATGAGTTTATTCTTTACAGGCTGAAAAGAGGAAAATGTTGATGGAACAAGAGACGCAGAAAATAAAAGAATTAGATGAACAGTATTCTAATGAATTGAGAGAGTGGAAACAACAACTTGTTCCAAGAAAACAGGTCAGTTTAACTTTAAGTTGTCTTAGTGTGATTACCATGGTTACTCCCACAAAAGGGCACTGCTTCTGTAATGAAAAAGTGGCCTTGTAAGACTTAGAAGGGTGGCCTCTCTTTAGGGTGACAATTTACTAGTATTTTACTATCTGAATCGATTGCATTTGAAATCTGGCCTGATAAGGGGGGTGGCCTTTTGTGGGAGTGTCCTTTTTAAGAGGGGTGACTTCTGTAGTATCAATAGTTAAATGTCTTGCTACAATTTACAGATATTAAACCCTTCAGCAATCTGTTTACAACTTTTTAACATTATCTATAAAGATAAGGATATGGATATAAATGAAAATGAAATAAAATTCATCAGAAATTTCAAGTTAAAGAACACTGCTTACATTGATGTTTTTCATCTCCCAGTCATCTATAGATCTACTATAAGAGTACATCACATGACTATGTATAGGTAATTTATATATCTTTCTTTTGATCTCACTGAAGGCTATTGTCAGTATCAACAGACTGACGGATACTGGAAATTATCAGTCAGTGTTACATCAAATACATGACATTTCCGATAAAAAATAAATATCAGACTTTTTCAACAAGATTCAAAAGTCTAATTAAAAGCCAGACCAGTGATTACAGACTCAGGAAAGCCTATGTTTTTACTAACAATGAGTCAAATAGAAGTATAGAAGCTGAATTTCCTACTGTAGCAATGAAATAACATCCATGTTTTTTATTTCCAGAGATTAGAAGAAGAATTTCAAAAGCAACGTGAGGAACAAGAAAAATTTTATGGGACAGTTGTAATAACGGGAAATGAAGGTGCTTTTTCAGGATCAAGGTCGTCTACGGCAGGGTCGTTACGAAGTAAAGATGACTCAGTAAAATCAAGACATTCAATAATAATATAATACATGTATATGCTAGTAATATTTAATATGTATATGTTGCCATAGCAATGATGCTACAATGTGATATGTTACCATAGTAACAGTGCTATTTTGAAGTTTATTACTGTGGTGACAATAGTACTGACAATGTGTTCTTTGAAATTATCTCTTACATTTCATGTGTTCTGAGTGTGGTCGGTCTCAGTATACTTTGTGTTTGGGGTAGATTCTAAAGCTTTGATTCGGTGAATCTAATAAAAAAAAAACAAGCTATTTATAAAACATTAATATATAGAGTACCTGCACTTTAATAGAAAATTGATATCATAATTTTAAATTTTTATATTTTTGAGTTTTAGAATAAAGTATGTTTATCTACTCTACCTTATGTATATTAGGTCTAGTGTAGATTTAAGCTTCCCTTCACATTCTAACTTTAGTTGGTGCCGAGGGGTAATTCTTACTAAATTTGACTTGGCATTAGAAAGTCTGTAAAGTGGTAATAATATTTGGACTTGAAATTTAGGCTATTTTCTTTTAAGATTATTTTTTTGTTATTGATTGATTGGTGTTTAACGTCCAGCAAGCAATTTTTTCAGCTATATTCAGGACGATATTTGTATTTGATAAAAATGTAAAATTGAGATCTAACATTAGAGGTGTTTGATATGACAGTTGAGTACACAGAAATATTCCTTTAATATATCCATAGATGAGAGTTTTTATCTGATCAGAGCATTTACTCTTTTTTAAGTAAAATGATTTGATAATTGTGTCAAACTTGGTCCAAACAGCTAGAAAATGAAGATTGAGGGGGAACTGTTTAGAGGTTTCCTCTTGTTTTGAGTAAACTAAGTTGAAAATTGTGTCAAACTTGGTAAAAACAGCTAGAAAATGAAGATTTAAGGGGAACTGTATTGGGGTTTCTTCTTTTTTGAGTAAAATAAATTGAAAATTATATCAAAATAGGTCCAACAGCTAGAAAATGAAGACTTAAAGGCACTGTATAGGAAGTTTACTTTATTTTGATCAGTGAACACTTCCATCTCTGTATAATATGATGGCTATGTTTGTTGAGTTATATATCTTTTGTTATTATATATTGTAATACGTCATAGGAGTTAATATATGTTAAAGAGATAACAAAATATTATATTTTAGAATGGCAGTGCCATGTTTGTTTTTATTTAATTGTCCGTCATATTGTGGATGTAAGGTTTATACTGATTGGCTGTCACGAAAATATGACCAAAACATGTAATTCAAAATTTAATAAAGCCATGTTATAATGGTACCATTAAGATTACTGATAGGCTGCTATATATAGAATCACATCTGTAATTTATTTTATACTGCAATCAGTCCATTTACTGCCTATATATATATAAACATTTGGTTTATATGTTTACTAGGCATATAAAGTCTCCTGGTACCCTACTGTAGTATTATTATACTGCAATCAGTCCATTTACTGGTTTATATGTTTACTAGGCATATAAAGTCTCCTGGTACCTTACTGTAGTATTATTATACTGCAATCAGTCCATTTACTGGTTTACATGTACTAGGCATATAAAGTCTCCTTGTACCCTACTGTAGTAGTATTATACTGCAATCAGTCCATTTACTGGTTTACATGTACTAGGCATATAAAGTATCCTGGTACCCTACTGTAGTATTATTATACTGCAATCAGTCCATTTACTGGTTTATATGTTTACTAGGCATATAAAGTCTCCTGGTACCCTACTGTAGTATTATTATACTGTAATCAGTCCATTTACTGCCTATATAAAGGTGTACATATAACCATTGGGTTTATATGTCTACTAGGCATAGACAGTCTACTGGTAGTACCCTGCATCTTATATAGAATCAATCACAATAGACACTAGTTGAACACAAACAGAACCGTAAACACACTATGCGAAATGTAACTAAATTGTCTAATGTTTTTGTCTTTCTGTGTGTAAATTTAACATTTTTTTGTATATATGACATTGCAGTATAAATACAATATACATACATTGTCGGGGAAATATCAAATTTATTTGTACCTGCTTCAAAACAGGAAAGAAAAGCTCTATTTTTACCCTATTTCGAAAGCTGGTACAAATAAATTTTATATTTGCCAACAATGTACTTATATTGTCTATTTTTAATGAGTCATAAGAATTTGACAAGATGCAAGCTTATACATTCTTCAGACAAGGTTTTTGTCATGTTTGCTGATATGAACTTCAATTTATCAAATATATTAACACCACAAGTGTATCACAATCTTTATTCTTACATTTTTCTTACCAAATTTTTAGCACAAATTTGTTGAACATTCAATGTTTAATTACACAGAGAAATACATGTTATATCCTCCAGATTTTGTCAGTCCTGGGTCATGTGACTTACATTCTGATAAATCATATGTATTAATTGATGTGTGATAAGTCTATTGGCAGTTAGATGCCAATGTGACTAGTCACATGATTATGACTGTTGGATTTGATTGGTTATTGCAATGTAAAAGATTTGCATATTTAGCTAGAACTTAATACTTCCATTACATTCCTCTGCTGAAAGTGCCATTAAAACATTGTAATAAGACAACTTGTTATAATGTTACACGCCCTGGAAGATTAGCAGTCTATCTTCATCTATATATGTGAGCCTAGAAAAGATACTACCCTTAGGAACTGAGTTATACACTGAAGGGTATACTGTATATTGATGCTGATGAGTTGTACAGTTTAAATGCCCAATCATATACACAGGGCCATCATAGGCCCTCGAGCAAAGCAGTGCACTGGAGCCCCTACCTACAAAAACACAGGAATAAATATGTAAATGGTTGATAAAATTAAACATATATTTATTGTATTGGTGTTTAAACATTGAAAAAAACATGCCTACACAACATACATAGATTAGCATGGGGCCCCTATGCCCGTGGGGACCCCAGGCAACTGCCCAACATTCCCATGCATTAAGACGCCACTGCATATACATGTAGATAATGATTTTATCCCCATTTTATTGTTAATGATGTAAAGTAATAGCTTGATATGAAGATGTAACCTGTGGTACTGATCTCAAGGGTTTTTAAATGAAAAAGAAATACGTTATTGTAGAATTGTTTATTTATAATGTTCTGTTAAATACTAATATGTCATCCACAAAACATCACAGTACCTGGTAACGTGCTAAAATATCTTGATTTTGGAAATATCAGAAAACATCACAGTACCTGGTAACATGCTAAAATATCTTGATTTTGGAAATATCAGAAAATTGTCTAAGTTATGCATCAAAAATACATACAAAGAAAGATGTGTGTGCTGTTGGTATTTTTTGTCGATGATTACCCCATAGGTAAATAGATTTTGGGTTTGGCTGTGATTCTGTAAGTTACAACAATGAGATGAGTGACAGGGATTTGTATAGACATGTCTTCATTCAATTAACAATTAAAATTTTTATCAAGAAAGAGATAATGCATGCTACACAAAATACAAAATTTCTACACAAAATGAAATTCAAAGGTGATTTGTTAAAAGTATGCTTTATTTGTTAAACATATTTTAATTGTAAATATCTTAACTTCCTTACTGAATACATTTATTTCTGTGAGTTTTGAATTTGAATAAAACATCTTGGCATCACGTTTCTCCATTAAGTTTTGTAGATAACATAAAGCGACAGAGTTTTTAAGATCTTACCCACCAAGTCACCAAAGATTGTTTTGTTACTATTATTGCTGCCAATTTGCAATGCTACCCTGTAGATATCACCTTTGCAGTTTCTGTTGTGTTTATCAAGATGATTTTGTTAGAGTTGTCAAATTGCATTGATACAGAAAATATAAAAATTGGTTGTAGATTCAATAGATACGATATATTATTTTAAATTTGGTGCATCTTTTTACAGCCATTATGCATAAAATCATTGCAATCATTTCATTAATTCAAAAAATTAAGATAAAGCTGTATTTTTAGCATGGAAGCAAAAAAAATGGTCCAGTTAACCAAGGGTATAAGAGCATGCTTTTTGCTTGACAGCTTTTAAAACTTGCCTTACTGGTCCTCACCAAATACTCTGCACATAACAGTAAAATCATTGTATAAAACCATGATTTGTTTGGGGGGAAATGTTTGTCAAGCCATTTCTTTTTCAATTTTCATAAAATTTTCAGCATTAAAAACAGAAGTAAATATAGTTTCTTTTTATAATTTTCATATAATTTTATTTCTTATTTTCCTTAAAACATGATTTGAACACAGAATTGTTTTTGTTGAATCTTACTATATAATCATCAAAAATTGTGACATCGAGAATTTACATGTGTTTAAACCATAAATGCTTGTATATAAAATTTCCAAAAATTATATGACAATATTAAAATAAACTCTTTGTAATTCTGCTTTCAAAGGTCAAATTTTCAAGAAAATCGGATAAGGAATGACTTCAGTTCAGGAGAATGTTTTGAAATTAAGTAATTTTAAATGAAATATATAGGGAAATATCTTGGTGTGGAAAGATTATTTAGCTGTAAATGTACATCATCTGTAAAGACTAGAAATTATACGGATATTTTAACAATAACAATCATTATTAATGACATCAGTTGAACTTACGTAGAAAATGTATTAATTTGAAATTTTAACATTTTTTTTTTTATTTAATCTTGATTGATCTAATATTTGTGTTGTATAATTTGCATTGTCACTTTCTGTTGAATGACAATTTTAAAACTTTTTAGTTATTTAAATCTTATGTTTATATATGACATGAAATAAATTGCTGGAGGCTGTTATGGCAGAGGTCCTATTGTAGATGAGTTTGCATTGAGTTGTGCAATTGATGCCCATCACCATCAAAGTTATGCGCTGGATACAACTTCGTTAGTCAGTTTGATGGGTGGATCGTTTTCTCAGGGTTACATCAAGATAACACGGAAATATTGTTGAAGGTGATGTTAATACACAAATTTATATATCTTGTTAGTGGAAGCTAAACACTTATATATACATTGTATCTGTTAGTGGAAGCTAAACACTTATATATACATTGTATCTGTTAGTGGAAGCTAAACACTTATATATACATTGTATCTGTTAGTGGAAGCTAAACACTGATATATACATTGTATCTGTTAGTGGAAGCTAAACACTTATATATATCTGTTAGTGGAAGCTAAACACTTATATATATATATCTGTTAGTGGAAGTTAAACACTATACTTCTGTTAGTGGAAGCTAAACACTAATATATATCTGTTAGTGGAAGCTAAACACTTATATATCAGGGGCGGATCCAGGATTTCAAGTTAGGGGGGGGGGGTGCACTTAAAAAAAATCGCGCCGAGCAGAGAGGCACGAAAATTTTGGGGGTATTTCGCGTGAAAAATCACAATTTTACGCAAAAAAATCATATTTTTTCCAATTTTAGGGGGAGGCGCGCGACGGGTGCGCCGCCCCTGTATATACATTGTATCTGTTAGTGAAAGCTAAACACTAGTATATATCTGTTAGTGGAAGCTAAACACTAGCATATATCTGTTAGTGGAAGCTAAACACTAGCATATATCTGTTAGTGGAAGCTAAACACTAATATATATCTGTTAGTGGAAGCTAAACACTTATAAATATGTGTTGGTGGAAAGAAATTAATATATTTGTTTTATTTGTTGATATTTTTAGTTTTAAATTGCTATGAAACAAAACGAAAAACAAAACACACTCTATTTTTATCTTGATCTTATTTAAGATTTGTATTGTTATCCATGTATATGAAAGCCATGTTAAATATGAGTCAACAGTAAATAATGACATGCCAAAATGCCTTGCCGTTTTTCTAGTCTTTAAAATATGCAAAGATTTTTTTTTAAACACAGCAATTTTCTGAAAAGTACATTTTTAGCATGATTGTTTTGATGACCTTTATTTCTTTAAAATCACACATTTGAAATTCAGATCTGAATCATAATGTAAAATTCATGTTTAGTTAAATATATTATCCCTTAGCTGAATGATTTTGTTCTAAATTTTCAGAAGGCATTTTGTTTCATGTTCATTGTAAGTAGATGTAAGTAAATTATTTCCTATTTTTGCAGGTTATCTCTCTTTTTTGCTATATAACTAGTGCTTTTTTGTTAAAAAAAAAACATGAAAACTATTTCCAAACCATGGGTACATAGTTCTTGATAGAAGTGGTCTTCATTGTAATTATTACCCGTTCCACCGGAGGGGGGGGGAGGTTATGCTGTTTTACCTCTGTCCGTCAGTCCGTCCTTCCAAGATATTTTTCGTATTTTTCTCAGCAGCCATTGATGGCAGAAATCTGATATTTGGTCACAAGCTTCATATAGCTATGCCATATTGTGGGAAGTGTTTTTGGATTCCTACTTCCTGTTTGCCGACTGTTGGTGTTTATACACATTGAACATATATGCGGTGTATCATAAGTGAGCATTAGCTCACAGTTCATCTTGTTTTGATTTATACATAATGACCTATTAACAGGGATGATTTTTTCAGTTATTTAACTGATTTCAGCTATTTTCCTCTGAAAACAAAAAAAATCCGAAAGTTGCAGAACATGAGCTGAACAGGTCAAAAATGGAGGTTTTTGAAGGGGGTGTAGATGGTTTCAGCTATTTTTAATTGATTTTCAGTTATTTCATTTTCTAATCAGAATCATCCCTGTATTAGGCAAGGCTCACACCTTAAAAAATCAATAAAAATATTTTATATTTCAATGCAACTTGTAACCATGGCTCACCCTATGGAACTTATGTACCTGTTAACACATGTCTTCCAGTGAAGACTACATTATATGTTTGTATCTCACTGTGTGTCCTTTGTTTATATGTTATTGCAGATTATTGTTTATACAGATCATTATTGTAAGCTATATCATTTAAATAAAATAATGATTTTCTCTCTAAATAAATGTGCTATCCGTTTTATTATGAATTGTATATAAAATGGGCTAATTATTTAAGTTCATTTCAGTCAATTAATAAAAATTTCCACAAAATATAAAAAATAAACATTTAATTATTATTTATCCCTTTGTTTTCTTTTTAATTTCATGATATCTGTAGTAAAATGAAAAACAAAAAACTACAACTGTCAAAACAAAAAACTACAACTGTCAAAACAAAAAACTACAACTGTCTAAACAAAAAACTAGAACTGTCTAAACAAAAAACTACAACTGTCAAAACAAAACTACAACTGTCAAAACAAAAAATTACAACTGTCAAAACAAAAAACTACAACTGTCAAAACAAAACTACAACAGTCGAAACAAAAAAACTACAACTGTCAAAACAAAAATCTACAACTGTCAAAACAAAAAACTACAACTGTCAAAACAAAAGACTACAACTGTCAAAACAAAAAACTACAATAGTCAAAACAGAAAAATACAACTGTCAAAACAAAAAACTACAAGAGGCAGGTCGGTAGTTTTCTCCACCAATGAAACTGACCGGCCACAATATAACTGAAATATTTTTGAAAGTGGGTTAAACACCACAGCCTAACCCATGGTATATGATGTCTTTAGCTCTGTTGTCAACAGATTGACAAAGACGACTTTTTAAATAGGATTTTTCTGGATATTGGAAATTGCTTGAATCATGTGAATTCAAATTTACACACCTTAATTCTAAGCTATCGATATGATCTAAAAATTTAAAAAAGATGCTGTGGCGAACATTTCAAAAATGAAAAGAGTGAGTGATTGTTGTTCAACTCCAACTCAGCAATTTGTCAGCTATATCATGGTAAGAACAAGTTAATTTTCAATGAGAAGAAGATGATGATGATGATGTCCGCTTTGTACTAGACCAACACGCTTAGTTGGATTTTTATAGTGCTATCTCACTGAAACAACAGTCTGCGGATAGCCATGTAGCCCCACTCGGACACATAATCCTGACTTCGAGCCAACCAGTCTTTGCTCTTTCTCCTTAATGCTGTGTGCTTAGCGGAGAAGCAACATATATCATTTTTATAGTCGATGGTGTGACCCGATCGGGGCTGGAACCGAAGATCTTCCACACTTCGAGTGGAGGACGCCACCGATGCAGCTCGAAGAATGAAAAGACAACTGTATTTTAACAGGAATCATTATTGTAACTTGGCGTCCGTCGTCGTCCGTCTGTAAACATTTCCCATTTTAATATTCTCATCTGAAACCACTTAGCCAAATGAACTGAAACTTGGTAGGAAGCATCTATGCAAGGTCCTCTATAAAACTTGCTCATTTCGTCCCGATCCGTGGCCAAACATGGCAACCATATGCAATTCTTGTTTCTGGTTATTTCTAAAAAATATCTTCTACTCTGAAACCGAGTAGCCACATGAACCGAAATTTGGTAGGAAGCACCGATGGAAAGTTCTGTATAAAGTTAACATAATGAAATGTGAGCGACACAGGCTCAGACCCCTGAGCTTTTAGTTTGTCTTTGTTACATACGAATTGCAAATCAAGTTGCAATGCATGAAATGGTGGGCTATAATATAGGCAATAAAAAAGGATGCCCATTTTAGTGTTGTTAACTCAATAACACAGCTGGATGTTAAACAACTAACAATTCCGTGGTCATCTGTGACACAAACATCATAACCTTATACTAACATTTGATTTCTTACTCTTTGGTGAATTATTTGGTCCTGAATTTGTTTTTTTATATAAACAACAGTACAGTCAGTCATGTCTCTCCACTCGGACACATTATCCTGATTCCGAGTCAACCAGTACGTCTTTGCTCTTACTCCTGAATGGTGCGTGCTTAACGGAGAAACAGCAAATACCAATTTTAAATGTCTTTGGCATGACCAGACCTAGCTAGACTCGAACCCACGATCTACCACACTCGAGCCGAGCCTGTTAACCACAACACCACCGAGACGGTTTACAATAAATGGATATGACAAAGTAATGATACAAACAAACATGTATTCATAATTGATAGACACGCAAAATAACGCGTGAATATACAGACGAACGATCCCAAACCCTTTTTATTTCGTTATCCAGTCGAATGATCCCCAATTTTTTAGTTGTATTTGCCGCGAAGGACCGGCACGTGTAAGCTGTTGATACTATACAATTGTGAAACATAAGAAATTTTCCCTCACAGATAAGAATATCCCCAAATGTACCTCGATGTTATCAACATGCGCATCTTATTCACGTCTTATTTATATATCTCCTCGGTCTCGCAGACAAACAATAACAACATTATGGAGAACTTTGGTAAGATATCATTCATTAATTAATGTTTATATACTTATCGTTCTATTTTTAATTTTTGTTTTCGTCTTGTTAAAGGTTTTGTCTTTTTTATTCTATAACTTGTCATAATCCCTTTAATTTTTCGGGTTTTTTTTTCACATTCTGGGCATGTTTTATGAATGGAATTTTTGATGTGATAAGCAGGAATGAGTCATTCCAAAACATTGTTATGTTTCTAAATTTAATATTTGGCTGCAGTATGTAAAGAACTAAAGCGGCCATAGTTCAATGAAATAGGTAAGTATATCTTGCTACATGTAATAGATTAGGTATTTTTTAGTAAAAGAAATAAAAACTGATTGGTGGTAACATTTAACATTTAGTTCTGAAATGAGTGAATTACATAATAATATTTATTATTAAAGCACACTTTCCATGCACCCTAATTAGGGTCAATGGCTACACTGAATAGTCAACAATACATAAACATACAATGTACAACATACAAACAAATTCAATACATACTAGAACACATGGAATCAAGTGCCCCATGTCCTCAGTTCCAATGACTGTTCAATGAAGGAGCCTAAAGATTTCACCTGCTTGATGTTAGTCGGATTTAAAATAATTTCAAGTAGATTTGTATTAATAGTATTGTCAAAGTCACTGAGAAAAGCTTTTCTTAAATGTTCATTTAGCTTACAATTTAAAAAGAAATGGTTTTCGTCATCAAGAGTTTCACATTTATTGCACGTTCGTAAATGCCGAGGTATTTTCTTATATCGTCCCGTTTCAATTGCCAGAGAGTGGTCACTTAGTCTAAATTTACAAATTAATCTTCTTATTTCAAGTAAGATTCCGACTTATTTTCAGACTTCAATGCTTTGAATAGAAAGAGTTTACTGTTATTATCTATCGATATGTGTATATTATACCTACTTAAATTCTCCCTCATGACATAGTCCGAATTTAAATTATTTCTATTCTCTATCAATTGGCTAAATAAGAGACAAATCAGTATATATAGGATTGTATGCTCGCAGTAACTTCATATTTTTTATGCGAATGCACAATTTTATTAATTAACAATAGTCATACAAATAATATTTTAAATTATTACATAAATCAAACATTGTCAAAGTAATCAATGCAGGACTTCAACACCTCCTTTACCTCAAGTCACTGAGCAATCTCGATACAATATCGTATAAACGTCCCATTTTATACCCCCATTTAATTAACCGCCAAAGCGTATCCCGTGCAACTACATGTAATACCATACAAATAATACATATCAAACAGACCCATCATAAACTGACAAACGAACAGACCGCATTAAAATTGGAAAACCCCAATAGACACAAATAGAAATACATTGACCCTACTGTGAAGGAGTTGTATATGTAATGTCTTTTATTTTGAATTGTGATTTCGCGAGGTAAGTTCCAAAAATGTTGCATCATGTTTATCTGAGATTTGTACCCGTATCGAACATTTTCCTTTATTATGAGCTCACCTAAGTACATGTGACGTATGCTCAAATGTTTTGTCCGTCGTGGTCATTCGATGTGTCCATTTTTCACATTCTTTTCTATGAAACAACTGGAGCCAAACTTGGCCATGCTGATCCTCAACACTGTTTGTGGTTTTCATTTGGTTCTGTCAGTTATGTTTTGATTTGCTGAAATTGTAAAACAAAATTATATTTCCAGATATGGAATTGATATGGTAGGAATAGTTTGTTCTATTTTGTTTATTTTATGTTCTGTACATTGGAGGCGGAAATTGAAGATGGCTACCAACGGAGGACAAACTTTACAGAGAACTCATAGGGCGTTTTTATTGCAGAGAAACCAGTTTAGGTTTTAACTCGGTTTTTCAAACTTTGTATTTATTGTCCAAACTGGTTTTGAACCAGTTTAAAACCCAAACCGGTTTTTTTATTTATCGGCGTTAAACTGAAACTAGTTTCCAAAACTCATCAAACCACCTCCGGTGTGGTTTCGACGGTTTGACATATGTTCAAAATGGCGACCGCTGAAGTTTTGATTTTGGAGTACAGCATTTGTCTCGAAAAGTTTGATTGCTTAGAGCAATTTAATGACCATCCATGCTGTACCAGTGATAATAATTTATGTTCAACTGATTTAATGAGCCCTTTTTGACTGCATAGTCTACATGAAGGGTTAAAAGATTGCTGTCTTGCAAATTTGTCTGATGCAAGCATGAAAATTTAAAAAGTCTATTGTAATGCTATTTTGAAAAAAAAAACTGTATACTCGTTTATATATTGCATTAAAATATTGATCACATACAAGTTGGTCATTTTTATTTATATGTATAAAACCAACTATTTATTACAAAAGACAAACCAATGAACTAGTTTTGAACCAGTTTCTAAACCGGAAAACCAAACTCAAACTGGTTTCTTTGCAATAAAAACGCCCATATATAGGAACGCATAGTAAAAATAATCAACACAGGACGTAGTTTTAGTACCCAAACTACAAATAATCAAAAATCTCAGAACAAGAAACTTGATTGAACATGCATGGTTCCTTACAAAATATTCATTTTTTTCTGTGGATATGAAAACAAATCCGCCACATGACATGTTGAACATATGACCATGCCAGAATAGAAATGAAGATATTTTTATCAGAAACCACAAATGTGCCTGTAAATAAAAAAAAAGCTTAGAACTATGATCACTTTCCCCTGCTATATAGCTTTATTAAACATTTATTATTTGTTTTTACTTTACAGTGTGATGCAAGGAGACTCCAAACAACCTCAATCTAGTAGTAGTAATAGTAGCAACAGTCCAAGCGCCGAGGGTCCTATCGCTGTACGAAGGCACCCACGTTTACGTATCGACAATATGGCCGCCGTGCCAACACAAAACTGCAACACAGATTTAGCGACACAAAAGGCAATACTTGAGCAGCTCTTCTTGAAAAGGGAAATCGAAGGTGACTTTTGGTATGTTGTAGTTGCTGAATGGGTGGAACAACTTAAACGTTATGTTGGAATTCCTAGTGCAAGGAAATTTTACCATAACCGATCACATCCAGGCCCAATCTTCACCCGTCGAGATTACGCACATACAGTAGATGTAGTCCACGAAGATGCTTGGCGAATGCTGGTACAATGGTATGGTATTGCGGATGGGCACCGACCCATGAAATTAGTAGTTTACTCGTATTCGCGAGCACAGGAGATCGAACACAATTTGAATTCTTTCAAAGTAATGCTCGCTAACGCTCCACCAGAAGAATTTCATAATATAAGATTTAGTAAATTAGAGAAAATCGGTCATATTGAATGGAAACTGCGAGAAATATATCAGATCCATAAAAACGAAAAGAGTCGTATTTGGGCAAAATCTGACTCAGATAGCGAGTGGCAATTGGCTCTAGACAGAGATAAAGCTGTCGGTAAAGCTCTAAATATAGACTCTGATTTCACAAGACCCATCATAGCTTTGGAAATGTGTAAAGGTGATGGTGTTTGGAGAAATAGTCCGGGTTCTTCCGTATGTTCCCAAGACGTCGCCGTTGGTCCACTTTATGAGAGGAACATTTTCGATGATGTCACAAGTAACTGGGAGGTTGACATTCATGAGCAGATAGACCATCTTGGGAAAAGTATGATAGATAATCTTCATGTTAATTTCAATGCTTTTGTACAGCGAGCTAAGGATTATGTGGATGAACGAGACACAAACCTGCGACACCGTGAAAGAAATCTGTGTTTACGTGAAAGTTACATAGACAATCTGGAGAAAACATTGAAGGAAAAGGGAAGAATACTTGATTCGACTTTACAGGATTATAAGAATCTTATACAAATCAACGAAGAGAAGATAGAATCTTTCGAAAGCGAGCATTTGAGGAAAATGGAAGAGATGGAAGTAACATTTGACCAGAGACTGATTGAACTAAATAAACAGAGAGATGCATTTGAGAAGGAAAGAGAAAATTTTCATGATGAACTGCAGGTAATATGTGGTAATTTAATAAAACATATTCTTTAAATGAAAATAAAAAACTGTTACGATCTAATGGTCGTCTCACAATGAGATGAAGACCAGCAATAAAACAGATGCCCCTATATACTTTAATAGAGTTTAAGGTGTATTGTTTTTTACTTAACGTTTCGGCGCTGATTTGGCATATAGAATATATTTATGATTGAAATTTACAGTTTTAAATATTGTTATTATTATTAAAACGAAGTTCATCTCATCGGGGCATAGATAACCCCAGTCGATTTTGGATATCCCTTTATGCATTTTTTTTTTGCTCCCAAAACACTTTTAAATGTATTTAGCTTTCCTACATTTTAACTCTGAGGGTACCAGATGAAGATCATTCCATAAACGCGTACATGTGCTCTAGTTTGAATTACTTGCGACAGTGTCAGGTAACGATGGTGTAAGGACCGACAACTCGGTGTAGAGGTTGGTTACAGTGGGCTTAAATGTTATCTCTAACGAGTGATTTGAAAGATTTAACACTGAATCAATACGTCAAACCATTGACATCACGTAAACATGGTAACGGATAGTAATGATTTCTAGATTAACTCGAAAAATTAATGCGTCCTCTATCAACAAACGATCGTAGGGAGTCGGAATATAACGACTGGACTATTCGGGTTAATATGGGACGAAGTCCCAACTATGGTAGAAATAGCAATTTTTATCCATATCACTAATGGCTTGAATTTCATGCACCGGAAATGACACACAGGAAACCAATACATGGTTAAATCTGCAGAAAATCGGATGCGCAGTAATCTGGAACGATTTACAGATTCCATGTCAACTCGTACCTTTTCCAACTCGTACCCTACCAACTCGTACCCAATTTCAGGTTATGAATGTTAAAAAATTATTGGACTTCGTCCCAAGTTAGATAACACATCATCAGTATAATCATATTATCTAGACCAGAAGATACAAATTAAAAACATGATTGCAGCGACAAACATGACTGATGAACATTCGATAACGAGCCACTCTTGGAAGTCTACAACTACTCGTAACTGTTTCAAGTTAACCCTGGTTGACCTCCGATATCAGTATTCATTGTTTCCAATTTTATTGGCGGAATATTCATTGGTGTGTGCGTTCTTAGAAAATCATGATAATCAGACGTACCATACATTTCGACACTTTGTATCAACGTCTAACGACGTCACTGTCACTTTGCGTCCATTGTCGTTTGTCAGACTGACGGTTGCCTTATCTGCCATCAGAACATTACTTTGCTTATTTACTAAGAGGTCTTGGCGTTTCATGTACATTGGTTATGATACAAAAAATTGCTGATAATGGCGCACTAGCTGTATTGGTTAAAACACAGCCTCCCTGGGATCGTTTAAGGTGATATATTGAGCTTGTACTGTCGATGGCAGTTACTATCTAACACAAACCACAAAATAATAACTGCCATTGATATTATATATGTACAACTAGAGATATCACCCTTAGCGACCCCTTGAAGTTAATATTGGCGTACTGTTTAGTAGCATGTTATTGTTATAATTTCATTTCGTTTTATTTTACAGAAAATGTCAGAAATGTACAAAATACAGGAAAATAAAATCAAACTGGACATTGGTGGACAGCTGTTTGCGACATCTCTGACAACTCTATCAAGAGATCCTACTTCAATGCTGGCAGCCATGTTTAGTGGCCGGCATCAGTTAAAGACAGAATCGGACGGAAGTCACTTTATTGACCGGGATGGAACTCATTTCCGGTACATTCTTAACTATCTTCGTGATGGCTGTCTAAAAGAAGGCACAATACCATCAAACGAAACAGTTTTACGAGAACTGTTGACGGAAGCAGAGTATTACCAGATTTCTGGACTGGTTGAATATTTACACAGTATACTGTTTAAAGAAAATGATAGTGGCGAATCGCCCGTGTAATTCTCAAAGGATACTCTCTATCGAATGATTAGCTTTGAGTCAAGTGATATATTGATTGCTAATATTGTGGCAGATTTTATAGCAAAACTACTACGAGTATTTAATGTATATTATATCTACAGCTAGTTTATAATTGCTTGTATGTCATTACAGACTGCTAGTAAAAGAGAACAAGTATTGTATAACCAAGGTTTAGTAGTTTTCTTGATATCTTTCATACAATTTCAAATTACTTATTAAGAAGAATTTGAAGATACCAAAGGGGTAATCAGAATCTGTATATGGAAGAAGGATAGACAACACAATGGCCAAAAGAAAAAGGACAAATAACGATCTATAAAACATACACATAAAATTAAAGATCGAGTAACACGAATCCCACTAAAACCCGGGGTGAATTCATGTGCTCCGGAAGGGTAGGCAGTTCCTGCTCCACTAATGGCACCCGTCGTGTTAATTTAGTTACAAAATAGTTTCTGAGAAGTAGAATTCTTCATATTTCTTCTAATCACAAACTGCTATGTATCCTTGAAGCCATTTTGAATGTTAGATATGAACGAAATGAATCAAAAATGTAAACAATCCACTGAAAGCTTATGCAAGAACACTTTGAAGATACCAAAGAGATGATCACAATCCGTAAATCAAAGGACAGACAATACAATGACCGAGAGGCCAAAGGGACAAACAAAAACAGTATTCTCAAGAAACATCAATGAAAATGTATTTCAATTACACATGAAATTTCCTCATGAAAGAAGATTAAACATTTTACGGGTAAGGTGAGCTAAGATTGTATAAATAATTTTCACAATATAAGTTCATGTGAGCCTCTGGCTTATGTTCAATACCATATTAAATAGTAGTATTTCTGATATTTCTGTTACTTTTTGTTGGTCCATATGTTATTGGTGTAGAACAAGAACCAACGGAATGCACCAATAGCATTCGACGTTTGATCATATATTTTCCATTCAACTTGTCACATCACTGACCACGGTCGGCATAATATATAAAAATTACTGTGGAGTGAGCGCGTGGTTGTTTTTTAACGTCAATTCAGCTATATTATGGCGAGAACAAGTTAATTTTCAATGAGATGATGATGAGGTCCGCTTTATTCTAGATCAACATGCTGAGTTGGATTTTTATAGTGCTAGCTCATTGAAACAACAGTCCGCGGGTAGACATGTCGCTCCACTCGGACACAATATTCTGATTCCGAGCCAACCAGTCTTTGCTCTTTCTCCTTAATGTTGCGTGCGTGCTTAGCGGAGAAACAACAAAAACCAATTTTATAGTCTTTGGTTTGACCCGATTGGGGTTCGAAACCACGATCTATCGCACTCGAGGCGAACACGCTAACCAGTGCGTCACCGATGCGGTTAAAATTACTCGGAGTGGTTAAAGACTCGATTTAATCTACAGCGGCGTATCTACGTTCGACTCAAAAACTCACGTGTGTAGAACAAGCCAATGTTTTAATTTATAGTGTTTTACTGCTTTATTGACCACGTACAGAAGGAACTTCACCGGGAGTAGCTATTTACGTACGAGAGCGTCCTTTACAACGCTGGGTAGTTTTTCTGGAAGATTTCGTATCGTGAAGGTATGGTATTTTCGGGATCATTCCGACGGCTCCATAAGTATGTACACAATGCCGTTTATTAATGTTTAACTGTGCTTCTACTGTAACACCTTTTGAGTCCTAACCACTTGTTCATGTTGTGCTGTTTTTAATTCGTATGTAGACATAGACGTATCGATCATCAATAAGGTCAATAAAGTCACACAAAGCCGCGACACAACTGAACAATGGAAATAGACCGCTGTTTCTGACAGTGGAGTCCTATAAAGGAAGTGTTTATTGTTCATAGGTCAGTAATGTTGGGTACGATACTTCTCTTGTTCTATGTGTGTGTATTTATATATCAACATTCACCGAAACAACAAACGTGCAATTTAATAATGTTGTGACGCTAAAGATGTCACAGAATAGTATACGGACTCTACTTACTAGATGATCATTGACTACAACATTGTTAGTTTGAAGCAGCCGGGATGGTATCCGAACCCCACTAGAATCCGGAGGTGCTCCGGAAGGGAAAATAAGTTCTCGCCTCGAGTGTGGTAGATTGTTAGTTCGATCCCCGATCGGATTAACCAAAGCCTGTGAAATTGTTATTTGTTGCTTCTCCGCTAAGCACGCAGCATTAAGGAGAAATAGCAAACACTGGTTGATTCAGAATCAGGATAATGTGTCCGAATGGGGTGACATGTCTATCCGCGGACTGTTGTTTCAGAGAGCTAGCACTATAAAAATCCAACTAAACGTGTTTGTCTAGTACAAAGTGGACCTCATCACCTCATTGAAAATTAACTCGTTCTCGTCATGATATATAGCTGAATGATTGCTGAGTTTGCGTCAAACAACAATCATTCACTCATTCACTTCACTAGTACTAGTGCCAACCGTCGACAACTTGTTTTAATATATTGTTGAGCTGTCTTTCTTTGTATATTAAATACAAAGCAAACACTACAGGAAAGATTAAACATTTTTCTGGCAAGGAAACTTTTTGATTGACATCAATATTTGTTATATTTGGTGGAAGTGTTTTTCAACAGACAGACGGGATTCCTATGGGTACAAACTCAATCTAATTAAAATTAGATCTGCGCACTTGCGTTGTACAGCAACTAAAAACAACCGATAGAAAATATGGAGCAAGTGTGGAGATTTAATTTTAACTAGATTGGGTACAAACTGTGCTTCTCGTCTCGCTTACTTGTTCCTTTATTCGTACAGGCAGACTTCATACGCAGTGACTTCATTAGAAAAACGAAAAGAAGCTAGCCCGATTCTTTAATTTCACGTTCCGCTATATTGATGATGTTCTTTCACTAAATAATTATAAATTTTGTGATTTTGTTTATCGTATCAATCCCATCGAGCTTGAAATAAAGAACACAGACACAGCTAGGTCTGCTTCATATATCGACCTACACCTCGAAATTGACAGTGATGGTCGCGTAAGAACGAACCTTTACAACAAAAGAGATGATTTCAATATCCCCATTGTGCACTTTCCATTTATATGCAGCAATATTCCAGCAGCACCTGTATATGGTGTATATACCTCTCTCTCAGTTGATTCGATATTCCAGAACTTGTGGTTCCTATAAGGATTCCCTTGATAGGGGATGCTGCTAACAAGGAAGCTACTGAACCAATGGTTCCTATTGGTTAATTTGAAGTCATCACTTCAAAAGGTATACGATCGCCACCATGACTTGGTTACCCGTTACAATCAGTCACAAATGACCATGAATATCTTCCACTTGTCATAAGCTCTTTCCGGTCATTTATTGATTATCACCGGGTTTGTAACTAGAGTAACACGACGGCGGTCACATGAGGAACAGGAACTACTAATCCTTCCGGAGCACCAGAGTTCACCCCCGGTTTTTAAGTGGGGTTCATGTTACTCGATCTTTAGTTTTCTGTTTAATGTTTTGTAGATCGCTGTTTGTCCTTTTTCTTTTAGCCATTGTGTTCTCTGCCCTTCTTCGATTTACGGATTCTGATGACCCCTTTGGTACCTTAGATTTACGGATTCTGATTACTCCTTTGGTATCTTAGATTTACGGATTCTGATGACCCCTTTGGTATCTTAGATTTACGGATTCTGATTACCCCTTTGGTATCTTAGATTTACGGATTCTGATTACCCCCTTGGTATTTTAGATTTACGGATTCTGATGACTCCTTTGGTATCTTAGATTTACGGATTATGATGACCCCTTTGGTATCTTTAAGTTTTTCTTCCAAACCATGACATTTTCTTACTAAATGATGTTTGATTGAGACCATATTTGTACAATTTGGTGTTTCAACAGACAATTTGTATTCATATGGGCACGAATTGTGCTCGGCTACCTTCCGATTTAGTTCTACACGCTTATAATGTATAGGTATTCTCTCACTGAACAAGTCTCGATGTGGTGGTGAATATCTGCATCTCATCTTTATTCGGTGAATATCTGCATCTCATCTATATCCAAATGAAGTTGAAGTAAAGGTTAATACTGACATTCAAAAGTCCGCTTCTTACCTTGACCTTCACATTGAAACCGACAGCGAAGGACGATTGAAAACTAAACTCTACGACA